>CAEFZX010029717.1:0-69024 GCA_903066825.1 Alfaro cultratus
AAATATAAAACCCTCTTAATGACTCTGAGCCAGGACTCCTCAGCTGATCATTCCCAGACAGGGGCTTGAGGTTGGAGGCGGTGCAATTCGTGGAAAAGAAAGTAGCACAAAAACAAAGTGCACGCAAACTTGTGCGCGCACAGTGACGGCGGGAGAAGTGCGAGAGCTGATGGTAGGGGGCCAAGGCCAGAACGCGTGCAGAAAATATCCGAACCTAAAGGAGATTTGCTAAAGCCAGACGGTCAGACTGTTTACACCAGCGCAGAAAGAGAAAGCAGAGAGCGTGGACCCAAAAGGAGACCGGAGCTGGAGCGAGGCCATGTGCGGTCATGGCGTGTAGTAGTAGTAATGAGGACCCGGCAGGCGGTGGATGGATGCAGAGGTTGTGCTGAGGGGGTGGCAGTGCCCCAGCCAGGCCATGGCTGCGTGGTGGTTAACCAGTCTGGGTCACCTACACTTCCTCTGGCCTCCCTCTCTCTGGGAGGAAAAACAGTCTAGTCAAAATAATGGTGTCATTTTGGCTTCTTACGTTTGAGCAAGAAGGGGTGGGGGGAAGTAGAGACAGATTTAGAAGCAGCAAAGCAACGGGAGGGGCCAGAAACAGTTGAGGAAACAAGCAAGCAAAAATATCTGTTCAGTGTTTTCTTCTTCTTCTTCTTACAACTCTTTAATAAAGTCTTAAATGAGTGGCGCAGCTCCAGTGAAGCCTGTAAATTCAAATGTGTCAGCCTACACATGCAAATAAAATGGCAACTTCCGCTGCTCTTCCACGCAGAGTCCTAATCTGTCCTCACCGTTTCAGTCTGGTTGATCTTTGACTACGACCCGCTTCCTGTCTGTCAGCAAGACCGCCGTGCTGTGAAAGCGGATACGGACTTGAGCGGGGAGTGAGGAAAAGTTTGACCTCATCTGTGGATCTTTGTGCATCAGATCCGTTTCTTCAGCCCTGCAGACCCCTGACGGTCTCACATGTTGCTGTGAGTGAGTCGAGCCTGCAGGTATGTCACACCAAGCTGGCATCGGCCCCCTCTCGGCCCCACTCACAAGGCCTACTCAAAGATCGATCCCTCTCATCGTGTTGCAGAAATGTAGAGCCATACCAAAGTGTTTGTCCCTCTTTTCACATGTTGTTTTATGTGGAAGATCGACGTAAAGTAAGGTATAATGGTGTTGATGCACCTGCTAAAAAGTGAACCTCTGCCCGATTTCCAAGCGGTTTGGAGGCCGTGAAAGGTTTTCTTCCTTGAATTTTACAGCAGCTTCACTGTCCCTGTTTAAGAAAAGCATGCCCACAGCATGATGCTGCCACCACCACACAGCAGGGACGGTGTGTCAAGGGAGCGCAATCTACTACATGTTTTCTGTGTACCCTTTGCAATAAAAACATAATGATTATTATCTTTTTGTTTCATCCTCTGTTTTTGCTGCTGGATTTATTATGTTATCTGTGTTGGCTCTCCTTAGAGGACTCATATTTGACCTTGATTCTTTGCTGGACAGAGTCCCTGCAGGGTCTCGTGTTGAAACTACTTTCACTGGTTCTCTTCCCAGTGAAAGTACTTCATTAACTCAGTGATTCTCCATTTAACTTTCTGTCTTTACCAAAAACAATCACCAACTTAGCTGCGGCCACAACTTAACTCTATGTACTCAGATCTTTTTATTTCCCCCATTGTACTGCGCCTGGACAAGGGATCTGTGTCTTTTTTTTTTCTCTCTCTGTTTGAGGCAGATGACTAATAAAATCTTTATATAAACCTTGCAAACTTGTGGTTGTAATGAGACAAATTTTCTAAAGGTCGTTGGTAATAAGAGTTTATCTGAGTCACACAGGCCCAGAAAAGTAAGTGGGATCTCTCCAGTGGGCACATAATGACACTACGGAGGTTTGCAACCATAGATTGGTGTAAAAGCTGGAGAAGGACCAAGCATTTTTAAATACAAACCCAACTGAAGATGATGACTCTTAGGAGTTTTTTGAGCAGATTTCTTCTGCTTGGCGTTTTGTTATTCCTGCAGCGGTTTTGATTTCTCCCCCAACAGCTGGAAAGTAACACATGGCAGCTCTGCCTTTGTCTCTGTTATTCTGCTCCGTTTTTCCCTCAAGCCAACAATGATCAGTTTGCTTTGCTGACCTTATGACCTGGTTTAAGCATAGTCAGGCATAACTCTAAACAAAGCAACCTGGAACTGTGAAACTTTCCTCTTGTAACTCCAAGAGACCAAACGAGATTACGTAAAATGCTGAGCTACTGTTTCAGTGCGCAGTCTGTTTGGAATGATCTCCAAATAAGACTTCAACCATCTTCTTCTTCTGAAGGTAAACACAATATTTATTCTGATTCCTATTTGTCTTGCATGACACCAGGAGACAGTTGCTTGCAAAATGTATCCAGAATTAGTAAGATAATTGTTGGGCTGAGCTTTTGTTTTTCTAATCTTAACCTGACATCTCCAAACCTCAGACATAGTAAAGATGCTCTTTTTTTCCCTCTCAGACAGAAGAGGGCTGCCATCATTTTCTCAGCTGTCCTGGAACCCGAAGGTGTCTGAATGAGACTGTGCTGTGATTACTCTTTAGAGGAAAAACCACACTGGACGACATCCAGCCATAGGAATGGCAGAGATGCCACAGGATCACTTTGGAGCATAATTTTCCAAACAAACAGTGTTAATTTACAGTGTGTGTATTTTTTTTTACATTGATGGATACTCTTATTTGCCAATATGCGCAAGGGCAAAAACCATGAAGAAACAGGAATCACCAAGTGTAGAAATGAAGTTTGACATATTTGTTAGTTGCTGCACTGAACAGTCTTTCCGGCAATTCACAGGTTGTTTATCTTTTTTAATCTGTTTTTCTGTGTTTACACACTCTTCATGCAAGTGAATTGTTCTTTTTTATTTTAAACACATTTTCTGTGTTATCACCAGGCAGACACATTTTGTGCTGTTTTCTACACTTTGTCTTGTTTTATTACAACAACTGGACACGGAATATGTTTTAAATTATGTCACTTCTTGGATGTCTCTTCTGGGACGTTCCACTGGAAAAACAGTTAACTAAAGCAACCTCCATTGTTGTTTTTAAGGATTTTGATAGTTTATTAGTGTATGTAACAGGGACAATGTTAAAAAAAACATTGTTCCTATGTACCAGATGTAGTATGAACTGGTTTTTCATTTGTGGAGCTGCACATTGGTGTAGTTGGTAGCACTGTAGCCTTAGCAAGAAGATCCTTGGTTTGAACCCTGGCCTTTCTCGCCTGGAGCTCTCCTTGTGCAAGCTTGGGTTTTCTCTGGGTATTCTAGCTTCCAAAGATGTCATTGTTAGGTTATGTCAGACAATTTTCTCTAAAACTGAGAGTACATGTCTCTGTGCTGCCCTGCGCTGGACTGGCAACCTGTCCAGGGTTTATCCTGCCTTACGGTAAAGTCATTTAACACAATAGCTGTGTAAAGCAACACAGTTATTGTGTTAACTATAATTACTGTGTGGAGCAATTAGCACATGAAATGTGTCAAATTTAATGCAAAATATGCGGTTCTTCCATAGACACATTATTGTGTTGGATTTTGACACAATTTCTATTGATGCTGACACATCTGTTTTAAGAGTGTATCACAGAAAAGGAAGGTTTTTTCTTTTTTGTTTGTTTGTTTTTTTGCAGAAAAGCATATAACCAAATGTTGACTGGTTTGATTGACATTTCTTATCTTTCTCAGATATCCGTCCGTCCGTCCGTCCGTCCATCCGTCCGTCCATCCATTGCCTGCCCCAGCATGCACTCAGTTTGTTTTTTTTTTCATGCTGCTGTTCAACAGGATATTGCGGCTTCTCTCCTAATGTAAAACAGACGTGTTATCACCCCAAAATAGCACCAAACAGAGGTTCATGGGACAGCCCCTCATCACTGGTTGCCCAGCATCCCGGACTCCTGACTCCCACTTTAATAGATCCCGGAGCCTGGCTCCCACTCACGCATGGCCCTTGTGACGTACAGAGGCACCAGCTAAGCACAAAACACCGCAGAGAAGCAGCAACAAAAACAATTCCTCTGCTTTGCCCCTGATGATTGAGGACAGATCCCCTCTAAAAATATCACAGAGGGAAACTGAGGGGGTGGCTTGGATTGCGGTTGCAGCATTTATTAGGGAATCATCCACTCCCTAAGGGTTGTAAAAACACAGCCTTTTCAGGGTGGAAAACAAATGGGATGAGTACAATGTGGTAAAATGATGTTGTCATTGCCGGCAACATTTTTTTTTACAGCTTGTTGTAATTATATATATATATATATATATATATATATATATATAGAGAGAGAGAGAGTCATTTAATGCCGTGTCATGGTTGATGTGCAATAAGTTCAACATAGCTAACAGACATTTCATCACAGGTTCCATCTTAAAATCTGTAACATGTTATGTTTTTGCTTTAATCACAGCTCGAAATATGCAAAATGGAATGAAATGATATTTTATTTTTTCTCCGGAAAGTTGGCTTCAATTATGAGAATGAATGGGAAAATAAGCAACTAACAGTAAATCAAAGTATTTTCACACAGGGTGCATTACTCAGCGTCTTATTGCGGGGCCATTTGTTGCAGTATGTATTCAAACATTAGAAACCTGTATTTTTCACCCAGTAAATCAGAGAGTAAAAACATGACAGACTTCCGGGAAAAGACATATAGGACAGCAGGGGCTGGGCTGTTGGAGTGAAAAGAGCCGCATCTTGGGGGAAACAGGAAATTATGTTTAAATGACAGGTTTCACAAACGAAGGCCTGCTGGCATTTTCCATTGTTCCCTTCATTAAAAATGTAACAACTATTGAAAAATCTTTGTTAACTCGACTTCTGTTGATTCCTATGAAACTTGCAATGAACACTATAAGAATAATTTCCCCTAAATTATTGTCACACTACTAAATACACCTTTATACTACATTGCCAAAAACATTCCCTTGTCATTTCCTATATAAATGAAATTGAGTCATTTCCTATATATTGAACCATTCTTTTCCATGGTTTAATATGTTACTGGAACACTCTTTGCAGGTGACTTCAACTCTCCTAGGAAGTACTACTAGTAGTTTATAAGATTTTTTTGCCATGCCTTGGTCGAACTATTCTTTCAGAGCTCCTCATCATGTGTTGTGCAATTTGTCAGAAGTTTGGGGGCCTGTTTTAATTGAAAATGCTCTCAGACAGCAATGTTGATTTTTCTCTAAAACTTGTCCACTTCTACTATCCAATTTTTGTATCCAAAGCCAACATGAGTACCTTTGAGGAGCGTTTATCACGTTTGTACAATTCTTCGTCAAATCCCCACAAAGGTTGTCAAATGACTTACAACTATAGGATGGAAATTGCAATGTTGTTGTCCACATAGGAGGCTGGTCTGTCTCTCTCTACTGCTGTTTGATTAAAGCAAAGTGGAGAATGCATGGACAGCGTGGGGAACCCGGTGAGACGCATGCTGAAGCCGGAGCTGTTTGTGTGAATATGAACGTTCTGGATCAACGTGACTGTTCGGATATGGATGAAGTAATTGGAGAGGTAAAGCGTTTCTTTTTACTAGCCCCAAGCACAGCTCCTGATAAAGAGCCCCACACCATAACCTTGTCTGAGTCAAACTTTATATGGACAAATGCTGTTCTTCTGGCAGCTGTCAAACCGCTGGTGCTTTGCAGTGAACTTAGTGATGTGAGGCTTGGATGCAGCTGCTTGGAGCAAGTTGGAAAGTTTGAGCCTGGCATCCACTGACCCTCCTGTAACTTCATGCGGCCTACAATTTTGTGGCTAAGTTGCTGTTGTTTCCAGTCGCTTCCATTTTATTATATTACCACTGGTTGACTATTAGTGGTGCGCCTGGTCAATATTCAGAAGCGAGAAAATTTCTCAACTGGACTTATTGGACAGGTTGCATCCAGTCCGGCCGCTTGCTGGCTGGAAGTCAGCTCCTGAGTGCGACCCATTCTTTCACGATTATAGCAGTCTGCATGCCTGGGTGCTGGATTTTATACACATGTGGCCACAGAAGAGTTTGAGACACCTGGCTGGATTCAATGATTCGAAGGCATAATCACGCTTATATTGTACATAAAGCAGCTCATACTTTTCTTTTACCTTTAAATGCTTGAAAAAAACAAACTGTAAGTTGGGAAGCAAATTTTCCCTTAAACATTTTCTTATTAATTCACATTTACTATTACTGTTTGGTAGAGATCAGTCACAACATATTCATTTTCTTAAATTAGTTCTCAACATCTTCGATAGGACAGAGAGAGCATGGTGGTATTTTTTTCTCCAATTGCTAAAACTACAAATAAGCGCCATGCAGGCACAGATAGTTCAGCTTGGACAAGTCAAGGCTGTTGGATGCCTTGAAAAACATTCACATGCATTGAACTGTTTCACCTTCACTAGAAACAGCTGGAGGCTGTCTCTCTGTTTTTCCAGCCACACATTACTTCTTCCTTGTCGCCTTCCAAAAGTTTAACCTTCGGCAGCTCTTCAGGTTGTCTTAGAAGATAAAAATGTATCTTTTGCAGAAAACATTTTGACTCAAAGTGATGTCCTTGTGACTCTGCTAAACTCAGAAACCCTGAACTTTTACAGAGGACTCCACCTGAAAATGCTGGTAAAACTTGCTTTTGATTATCATCTTTGGGTCCTTTCAGTCTGGGATTACATAATATTAGATGAGTCACAATACAACCTCAAACCTTCGTGTTTTTCATTTGGTTTTGACGAAACAGACCGACATAAACCAGCGCATATTTGTAAATATATATAAAAATACACCAGTGTGGTGTTCTTTGGTTTTCTTGACGTCGTTTGTTCACTGATGTTCTATAACAAGCCTTCACCAAACAGACTTATATATAGTGACATAAAATGACACGCAGGAGGACTCTATTCATTATGCAACTTCTGGAAGCAGATGGATTTTGTTTAGGGGTATCCAAATAAAAGAAGCTGAATAAAACATTCTTATTTGCAAAATAATATTTGAAACCGTGAATCCTTTTTTCATCCGGTTCACAATATGCACCACTTTGTTTCCATTGCATGAAAACCAAGTGACAGCTGTGATTTCACCACTACAATGTGGAAAAGACACTCCGTTCTCTCCGGTGTCCTGCAAAACAGGACATTTCCGGGAAATTTATGTCCATATGCAGCAAAGGAGTGTTAACAGCTCAATAATATAATAGAAATCTCTGTCATCTGGTGTGAATCACGTATGAGGTCTTTAAAATGGTAGTAGGTGGTGTTTTAAGAGTCTTGGTCAGTTGAAATCTGAAAATGACTTTCTCTTTTTAGTTTTGTTTTATGAGACATTGTGCCTTTTCCAGAGGGCTACCACCAAACCCATAATATGGTTGGCTTTTTTAAACAATGTTACATAACTTTAATTTCTTTCTCAACCTTGCTTTGCAACAGTTTGGGATGACTAACTTGTTGTTTTCAAGGGGAGTACCATGCCGTCAAAGCAATTATGTTGCCTACCGCTCCACTCACACAATACTGGGATTCAAACCTCAATGGGGAAGGTATTCTCTATTTCCACATTTTGCTACGCTGCAGCCATTTTTTCCAAAAGGAAGTAAACTCACTATTTCCTCAGATTTCTATATAATGCAATTACAGCTCTTGGCAACAATGGAGCATTTTCTGCCATCGCTCTTTACCGACCCTCTTGAGCTCGGTCGGATTGAATGGGTCATTCCATAAGTCTTCCCCTCGATGCTGGATATTGGCCAAATTAGTGAAATCTATAAGACAAGAACCTCAAACATTTTTAGTTTCCTGAGCCCTGTTTTTAGCTCCACTGATGGCCCAAGTCCCTCCTCAACGTTTCACTGATTTCAGCTGTTTGACCTCATCAGATCTCAGGATGCCACCATCATCATCCTTCTTCATCCACCTGGTGTGTTCAGGCCAGTGTGCACTGGTTTATTTCGAAGTTCCTAAGTAAACTACAATATGTATTTGCATGCAGTAAAGGGGCTACATGTAAATACATACCTCACTTTGCAGCTTTTAATTTGTAAAATACACAAATTCTTTCCACAGCAGAGTCATGCACTACTTTGTGTTGGTCGAAAATTTTAACAAATTAACTTTAATTTTGAGGTAGGTATGTGGCAAAATGTGAAATGCCTTAAACCGGCTTAAATACTTTTGAAAAGGCTCAAATTTAAGATGCAAGTTCAAGTCTTGAAAAGAAGGAGCCATTTAAGTTTTGCTACCCGGGGCGGCTTCTGTTAATAATTAAAACTTCAAGGGAACTGGTAAAGCAAACATGATTATAAAATACATTTACACTTTAAATTTCCACACCACATAGTAATTTCATTTTAAAGCAGATGCTTGAATCTATTTTCATCTGTCATTAAAGGAAAAAAAAAAAACACAACACTTCCATGACCCAAAGAACAGTCGACTGAAATTATGACGTTAGTAAGCTGAGACAATGACGCATGTTGTTCTTCTACTAGTTATATTGCTAATTTTACTTAAAATTACACACCCCACACACCAGCCTTGGGAGTCCCACCACACAAGTCAGAGACCAAATGAGACAAGACCTATCATGTCTTCCCTAAGTGAGAGCAGACGCTGTTGACTCAGTGCAGTCTAGAAGCGCTTGGGCTGCGTCCCGCCACAGCTATGCACCGTCTGACCAGAGCCTTGGAGCAAGGGTGTGTGTAGACACACACACGCATCCACGCATGCATGCAAACGTTATGCAAACACAGTCAGAGACGCGTGCATGCAGGTGCTCAGACACATGTATGAGCCAGTCGCCCTCCTGAAGCTCTGCGGTTTGTTGCTCAGTCCTCAAGTCTTATGCAAAGCATGCAAGGAAAGGTGCACTTTCTCTTGACCTTTGCTTCCTTCAGTTGAGCTGCTGAATTTTACATAACTACAATTTGCTTCTTTCTTGTTTTTCAAGGGGGCGTTCACTCTTTGGGATTAACTATGAATCTTGCAGGAATATTTTTGCCTTAATTGCCTGTGCTGAAAGATTTATTTTGTGTTTTTACTCCTCTGATTCTTCAGAGAAAAAAGTTACTTTCCAGGCCTATTAGGAACATTTTAAAAACGTCTATTGTGACATATCTATACCATTAGACTCCCATTGACCTCACATGACAGAAAATTCACAAAAGCATCAAGACACACAACCTGAAGACAATGACATAACATGACAATTGTTTGTTAATACATGTGAGGTCATTAGCTATTTGAAACCTATTTTAACTAGAAATGCTCACAGTTCATCAAATTTAAATAAAAATAGTTCCAATGATGACCTGCAACTGTGCATCAAATTTAAATAAGAAACCTTTTTTTAAAAAAAAAAAAAAAAACTGCAGCATTGTTTAGTATAATAGATGTTTACAGTGTGCTTGAGTAAATTTTTGTTCAAAGTAAGTGTCCTGGTTCATTCTAATTCTTTCAAATTATTGCTTTCACTGAATTTGGCAACAACTAAACAAAAAAAAAAACTAACTTTATCCCTCTTGCATAGAAGCAGAAAAAGTGTAATGTTGGATGAGAATAAGCTCAACTAAAGACTGAGACAGGTATAATTTGTCTCTTGATATTTATTTTAGAAGCATGCACCAACTTATTCCTTGTGGTTCGTAATTTGTACAATGTCTGAGACAAAAACTCACTGAACCCAGGACCTTAATCCTGCACTTTATCTGAGATGAGACAGAGATTTATTTTGTACCATTTTTCTGACTCTTGGCCTTTGGTTAGAACTTGGTGGTAATTTGATTGAGTTTAGGAAAAATCCAGCTCCCTATATTTTTATTTGACAATCGTGCAGCTAAAAATAGTTCAGCTGTACCTCTGTTAAATGACATCTAGTCTTGTTGCATAACTCACATTATTGTTGCTTTTTATCTTATCTTATGGTATCTTATGTTATGTCATCTTATACGTAGATATAAGTAGATGGATATAAAGGTGCCTCTGAAAAGTTTTGAGTAAGAAAAACTTTATTTTACCTGAGCCTTTGCTGTTGCATTTCACATTTATGCACATCTTTTCAGAAAGCCACAGAGACAAGAAAGTGCCATTGACGCAAGTTATTCAGGGTGATCTCTCCTAATGTTATAAAATCTGCTTGCGTAGGATTACCACATCATAGTGCTGACTAATAAAAACAGCCTAGTCAGTTCGCCTCTAATAGAAGCTGGAGGGGAGTTCAAGTTCCTAGCCTCCTTAAAAAAATCCTCCATGTTTTTTTTTGACATATTGTGTTTTGAGATTGAACCATTTGTATTTTATAAAGGCAAACTTGTAAATCTACTACTTTCTGATTCTGTCCAGCACCAACCTGGTGGTGCCGGACAACTCTAAATTGTCAACCTTCCAGTGATCCACTGCTGTGTTGCTGCACAGTTGCATGCTATGTTCTGAGAGTTTGTACAGCAGATAGTTGAATGTATCTTTTAGGGCTAGTTACTGACATCACTATTTGCACTCCTGATGAAATGAGATCAGTGGAGATGAAGCAAAATATATCTAGTCGCAGAATAGAGACTGGAAGGCATGGTGATTTTCCTCTTTGTTGGCAGGGCGCTGATGACAATACTGAATGTTAAAATGTTCCTTTTTTGTGATGTGCGTCTCTTTGTTTTTTTAGCTTATGACCAGAGAAGAAAAATATTTCAATACAGCTTCTGGATTTGAGGCATCTCGATAAATGTATATAATTATCCATTAGCTTGAAAATATTTGCATAATTGGTGACAGTTTTGCCTGTGGAGAAAACATAAGAATAACATGTTGAGAAAAAAGGCTGCATGTGTCCAAAAAAAGCAAGGAGGACAGACTGAAAACCTGCATGAAACACAGGAATGGACAGCAGAAGACTACTGCCAAGTTGTTTTCTGAGATGAATCCTCATTCTAATTATTTGAGACATATGGAGCATCATTTCCCCAAAAGGTGAGGGATACCATGAGTTTTCTGTCATGCCAGCAGCAAAGCATCCTGATACAATCCATGTGTAGGTCTGCTTTTCATCCAACAGAGCTCGCTGGCTATCCTACTCAGGAATGAAGAAAGGGCTGGAAACATCACTCAGGAAAAGCGTCTTCCATCAAACAGCCACAATTAGGAAAGTTTTCAATCCTACTCTTTGAGAACCAGGATACCAATTTCTCAAAATGCAGCAGAATAAATACAAGCCAAGAAATTATAATTAACTCCAAATACTAAAAGGATAAGACCGTGTCACTATGAGTCATTGTTTGGCCCAATAGTTGACATTTAGCATGAAGTGCGTGAACTTTTTCCCATGTTAGGTAACAACTACAAACTTCAGTGTATTTGATTGGGATTTTATGTGACAGACCAATACAATGTAGAAGGGAAGTGGAAAGAAAACGGCATGGCCTTTAAATGCATGTGTTCAGCTTTCCATTACCACCTTTCACAACAATTGCAGCTGAAATACTTTTGGGGATTATCTCCAACAGTTATGCACATTTTACTACTAAACATTTGAACAGAGCTCTTTCCAGAGTAGCTGAAGCTAATCCCAAGTCTTGCTACAGATTCTCAATTGGATCCATGTCCTGACTTTAGCCTAACAGAAGTAGTCTAACACATAATGACAACCAGCGCCACTGATGAAAACTAATTTATATGACTAATTAAGTTAACATGATTTCATTTAGGAGTAAGTAAAGAGAGTTGAATATAATTACATATTAATCTTTTCAGATGTTTTTGTTCAAAAATCTAGAAAACCATATATCATTTTCCTTTGAGCTATAATTATGAACTAGAACGTTGTTTCGGTGTGTTACAGGAAATCTAAATAAATTACACTGCAGTTTCAGTTTGATACATGACAAAATGTGAAACTATTGGAGAAGAGTAAATAGTTTTGCTTCGGTGGTAGTTGTAATTTACTTCCAATATGACTGAAAAAAATTGTAGTAGATTTCTGAAATAGTGTTTTTTCTAAGTCTGTTTTTCTTACTGTTGCCTCTCAGTTCCATTTATTACTATCTTTTCTCTGACCTTGAGATATTCTGTGTAATTTCACTCCAAAAATCTGATTTTACTGAATTAATGTCCCTGTTAATTATTTCAAGATTAAATATCTATGCAACATGTAAAACAAAAACAAAACCTTCATAAACTTCGGCACTTGTTTTCATCAGCCCATAAAATCGGAAGGAAGTTTATTTTCAGTAACAACCAAATCCAGTGTGAAAATACAGAACCAAGAGGAAACGCTGCTTCTGTGGTGCGACTTTCCAAACACCATCAATTAGTTGCTTTAAATTAGAAACAGAGAAGATCACCAAAGACGATTGTGAAAGTTATTTGAAATGTTTTTTATTGCAGTAAAAGCAACATACACTCACACTGAAAGCTCTGGGTAGCCCACCGATACGAGGCCACACGTATGTAGCAACCCAGAGTCAGACAGACAGATAAGGAAACACATATCCGGTGTCTCACCACAAACACACATACAGACAGAACCAACACACCCTGCCATTTACGGCCCTGGCGTTGTTTACTTTTGACCACCGTATTGCTGCAGCAGTCGACCTCTTCACACATTTCTGCACTCAGTCTGTTTTAGGTGTTGCGGAATTTGTTGGTTTCTTTATTATTATGATTATTATTATTGCTAGACATCAAAAGCAGGAATCAGACTAATATTTACTAATGCAACTCATGACAGCAGGATTATAAGGGATTATGGCTGTAATTCTAGGAACATATTTTTTTCTTTATGTTTCAATTTAAGCTAACATGCTAAATTAAGCTTTTTTTTTTCCAGTAAAAATATGTTGACTACAACTGAAATCCTTCAAACTGGGACCAGCTGGTGTCCATGAGCTGAAAAGTCCCTCTGCCTATTTTAACTGTGCTGCACTGCCATCTGTAGACCTTCAAAAATAACACAAATTGCTCCATAAAAGCCCTCATTTTCTTTGCCTAATTGCCTCTTACACAACACGTCTAAACAAAGAAAACAGTCAAAATTTGTTTAGCACAGAAAAACAAAGAGAGAGCAGCCAAAATGTAATTTTCACTTTTAAATGTTTGCTTATGCCCCACAGGCCAAATATATGTAGGCCAAGTAAACTGTGAGCACTGAATTAGCGGGAGAGAGCGTGGATTTGTTTGTGTTGTGACAGACAAGTAAATTATCCAAGGTGTTGAACCTGTTCACCTCAGCAGCTCATGATCCTGTGTGGGTGTTTTCATGAAGCACAGTGGATAAGGAAAACAAAAATGAAGCTGGTATAATGCGCTTCATTTCTTTCACATTTTGCATTTATATCCTTGTTTCAAAAAGAAATTCTATTTTTCCTCTGAATACACAAAACACTCTATAATGTAATTTTGTTTTGGAGGCATGTGTAAAAAAAACAACAACAAAGAAATCATACATACATAAGTATTCACAGCCTTAACTCAATACCATAGACGGCAATTAAAGCCGCACGTCTTCTTAAATATGATGCAACAAGCTTCGGGTGCCTGACTCTTTCCAGAGTCACTAGAACTCCATCAAGTTGAATGAGAAACATCAGTGCACAGTCATGTTCAGACCTTGGTAGAGATGTTTAATCAGATTCAGTCTGATCAATCAGAGGTTTGGGACTCTGGTTGACCACTCACAGACATTTAAGGAACTCCTGGACACACTATTTTGATATCTTGGCTGTATACTTGGGACTATTGTCCTGCTGAAAGGTTACATTACTGAGTCGTCTATGAGCCGTCACTCCTCACAGTAGTCCTTCCTTCTTTACTTCCTTCACCTTTTCAGATGTTGAAAAAGTTTTGACAGTTTATTGTCAATTTATTGTCAATTATGAATAATAATAATAATAATAATAATAATAATAATAATAATAATAATAATAATAATAATAATAATAATAATAATAATAAAAACATGTTTCATCACACACCGTGAGGCAAATAGGCCTCAATCTGTATAATTTGAGTCCTCTTTTGGAGTTTACTTGAAAAAATAGCTTACTTTAATCCAGACTAAGAAATGTCTGAGGGTATTTTAATCCCTGTCTGAGGAACACATTTCAGTAAATCCCGTTTCAAGGTAATTTAATCCAGTAGAAATTGTTAGCCAACGTTTCTCTAATTAAATGGTACAACAGCCTGCCATAATGGGGCGCCGTAGTAAAGCGCGCCTACGTCATAAGTGTGCGTTTGATTTATCAGCTGACGCTCAAGGTCCTCTTGCATGTGTTTTTCTGCGGTAGCAGTTAAATCCTTCGCTAACTATAATGCACAGAGCAGCGCACACGGCTTTCTGCGACTGGCCTCAGTTTGTCAGACCAGCGATGATCCGACAGAGTTTAAAATGCGCAGGTGAGCTGCTGGAACATCAGCGTGAAGCTAAAATGCTAAAAACACTTACCTAAGATAGCAATGATGTAACTGTAAGCTTGGCATCATGACGCTTTCTTTGACGTTTCATTGTGAACGTTCTTAAAACAAAATGTATCTGTTTGATATTACTGAAATAGTTTTATTCAGTTTTAAGTCTACCACTCCCCCACCCTGCAGTTAGAGATGGACACCATCTTTGAAGGATTTCCTCAAGTTACTCATGCGTACATTATAATGTTTACGTAGGCTGCCTCCAGAACAGCGCTCGTGCCTACAGTGTCGTTCCTGCGCCGCGCGACAGCGAGGAGAAGGAGATGATGCACCGGATGCTGCGCGTGGATCACGCGGGTGAATACGGTGCTAATCGCATCTACGCCGGGCAGATGGCGGTGTTGGGCCGGTCTAGAACTGGACCACTCATCCAGGTAAACATGCCATAGAAAAGCATGGGCTTTGACACACAGTGGGGTTTTGACACATAGTGGTTTGTGTCTAAAAATAGGTTCGTGAGCGGAACGTTCAAAGAGTTGGCTGTCACTACAAAAGGTCTCATATTAAAGAACATTAAAATATAATTTAAATATGCAGAGGTCCTATGTGCTTTCCAAAAATTGATAGTTTGAGCGTTTTAAAAAGTTCCATTCTGTGGTCATGTATGTTTCTCAATTTATACTAGAACTTATGAAAGGTTATGCCCCCAAATAATTAAAAAAATGTTTAATGCTCAAAGACTGACAGCATCATCGGTTTATATCCCTAGCAACTGTTTTTATTTCTCAGCCAATGTGTTGTTCGATATTTGAGAGTATTGCATTTAAACCATTAATAACAGTGAGAAAATGTTCACAGTAAGACAAAAAGAAAAGAGACTCGCGTTTATAATTTTTCATTTGTCAGATCCATTTTTTTTATTTGATATGTACTTAAATACTTTAGTAGATTTTTTTTTAAAAAAAGGAATCAAAATTTCTACTTATTTTCAATTCAATTATTTTGTCAGATCAAGCTGAGTGGTCTGAGTAGTATTTTAACTCTTTTTGTTTGTTTTTAAAGCAAATGTGGGATCAAGAAAAGAAGCACCTATCAAAATTCAACGAAATCCTTGCTGAGAACAGAGTTCGACCCACGGCTCTTCTGCCACTCTGGAACCTGGCTGGGTTTGTTTTAGGTTGGGGCAGCATATAAATATACAGTGTCAGTATAGCTATAATGTAGAAAGAAAAAAAAAAAGGCAATAGATGCGTAAAAACACAAAACTCTCTTAACATAGCTGGTAAAAAGACAAGATTACTGTTTTATTAGTATTTATTTCTCTTGTTTTGCACATCCTCCAGGGGCGTCCACTGCTCTGCTGGGTAAAGAGGGGGCCATGGCGTGCACGGTGGCAGTGGAGGAGAGCATCTCTGAGCACTACAACAGCCAGATTAGAGCGCTGATGGAGAGCGACCCAGAGAGATACACTGAACTGTTACAAGTGAGGGCCACACTTCAGATGTTTGTACTTTGTGTTTAGCTTTAAGCAAAAAGTATTCGAGCAAGCCCCCAGCAAACTGGCTGAAGCCAAACTCAATGATGACACTTATTGACAATATTTTATTCTTACTTGTTTTATCTAAATCGAGATTAAGAATAAAGTCTGCAAATGTTTGAAGTTGTTCAGAAGCGCCGCATGTTATGTATTTTACTTTAAGCGATATCTATAGTTGACTTGATTAATTAACCTGAACTCATTCCTATTAATGATAATAGGAACTCTTGTATTTCCTGTCTGATCAAATAACATTATTCTCTAAGGCTGGTTTGTTTAAGATCATCAATAAAACATGTGTGGGACACATTTTTTATCAACAAATGATAAAATTCATTGTTAGTACCAAGAAGTGATGTAAAAAGTGTTAATTTGTGGTTCCTTTCAATAGGTGATAAAGGAATTTAGAGACGATGAAATGGACCATCATGATACAGGTTTGGAGCACGATGCCGAATCAGTAAGTGCATTTCTGTTATCCACATAAAATAACAGGTCACCTACCTAAAGTTTTCTCAATAAATAATGTCTTAGATAATTGAGTCTTCAATCCATTTAAACTCATGTTTAAATAAACATGTCTAATATAAGTACAAGCTGTGCCGTATTAAAAAAGTAAAATGTGTTTCTTGTGATTTTTTTTTAGCTACCTGGATACTGGCTGCTAAAAAACGCAATCCAACTGGGCTGCAAAGCTGCGATATACGTTTCTCAACGTGTCTGAATTTTAGCTTCAGCACAACCGAATTCCTTTTTTTTCCGTTCTCTCTTTTGGAAATGTTTGTTTGACGTTGTCGTCAATGAATGAAGGACTTTGTGACGCAACACATTGTTGTACCTTTACCAGATGTGACATTTGGTATACATACTTTTTTTTTTTTTAAAAAGACATAAATAACTCCGTTCTGACTGTATCATTGCGATGCATTGATTATGCTTCAATTTGTATGTACAGCTGCTTAAGTGCATCAATATTATTTTCTCAAATGGTTGGGTTTAGTTTTGCGTGATCGGGAAAGCTAAAAAAAATTCATGTTGTTGGTGGCAAAGTTGGCTAACTCTCTTTAATAAATAAGTTCATAAAATATTTGTCCTCAATATTTTTAACATGATGTTATACCATTTTCTGTTTGTCTTGGTCAAAAATGTGAAAAATTTAAATGCACACGAGATGTTGATGCTGGTGCTATACCCTTCAACGTATTCTCGTCTTTCACATGTAATAGTTCACGAATCAACTTGTCATTCATCTCAAGCCGCTAAGCACCCGCACACAGCTGTTCAGGGTACATTAGGCCACTGAGCACGAAGCACTGTGTAAACGCAGAGAATGCCCAGAGCAATTTGTTCATAAAATAAATGCTCTGTACCACAAAATCTGACACACCTCAACTAATGAAAGAAATACATTGGGCGATATGTAAAATGTCCATAGACTTAAACTTTCTCACACTTTGTCAGATGAAATGCCATCGGCTCTCAACCAGATCTTGCTGACGGAAAGTAATCATCCACTTTCCTCAATTTGCTCAGGTTGTGTTCATCACGATACAACCTTGTTGACATGTTTCCTCTGTCAATAAGCAAATTCAACTAGGTAGAGCATTCCCTCAACTGTGACTAAAACCTTATAACATAATTAGTCCCTTATCGGATCAAGACCTACATTTTCGGCATTATTTATACTGTGTATTGCTGTGTATATTGCTGCTACGCTTTTTTAAGTGATCCAGTTGACATTTTAAAACTTTATAGTAAGCAATGTTGACACACTTAAATTGACGTTTTATTGAACTGGCTTGCAATCATAAGTTGCAATGCTAACGATTCATGAAATTAATCTGAAATTTCACAAATTATTTTTCACAAATGAAAGAAAATTATAGAAACAATTTATGATAACTAATCAAAGGTTTTGGTTTTGACAGTGTATAGACTGTTTCATATCTGTAGGTTTAGGATCATTTTCGTCCTGAAAAGTGAACTTCCACTCCATCCCCAAATCCTTTTTTTTTTCTCAAGGCTTGTCAGATCCGATAAGCCATCTTCCCGTCATCTCTGCCCTGCTGAAGAGAAGCATCATGATGCTTCCTCCACCGTGTTTAACCAAGGAAATGGTGCATTCACTGGTTATCTTTTTACTACGCAATGCATAGCATTTTGATGGATTAACCAGCTTTGGGAGATGGGACCGAATACAAATGCACACCAACCTTTTTGGATTTTTTTTGCAAAAGACTTTCTCTTTCCTTCCACTTCTCAATCAAGGACTACTTTCTTTTGGTCTATCACACAAATCCCCCCCAAAAATTACATTTAAAGTTTGTGATTGTAAGGTGACGATGTGCAAACGTTTAAGGCGTATAAATGTTTTTGTAGTTACATGATCAGCTGAGGTCAGTCGCCGTACATGAGCGACACAAGACAATGGGGAGCCGTGAAATTCAAAGGTGGATCGTTTCGCATCATCTCTGCCCCAGATTAATAGCGCTGACAGGTTTACAGCGAGGTGTAACTGTTTAAATAAAGCAACACATGTACAGCTCCATTCCTAGCTGCATTCTGGGTGACGAAGTCACCACTGCATAAAGACCAGAGTGATGGCTCCGTTAAAGTGCTGATATTATTAACCAAAATCTTTTAATGCCACAAATAAATGAACAATGTCCACCACATAGTCCAAGTGTCTGGTAATGCCGGCATAGGCACATTTTAAGACAATCAAAGAAATCATTCCTGCTCCTGTAAATGTCAGGAGTTCATGTGCACGGTTTCTCAGAATCGCTTCCAGAGGAATCTGCTGAATTACTGACTCAGAAACTGGCAACAAGAAGTATGTAGGGAGCAATAAAACTTTTACTAAACTGTGACTGTCTTGCTATCCGTGAATAATTGCAGTTGTAAATTTTGAATAGCACGGACAATACAAATCTCCATATGTCATTAAAGCTTTCGGATACAGGCTGTAATACTTTTTGGCTTTTATACCTGCAGTCTGTCAGTCTTTCGGCTTTGCAGAGGTTCATAGTGAGTAATGGGTAGCATGAAAATAGTCAGACGGGAATTTAGCGGCTAAAGGTGAGCTTTAATGTTGTAGCATAACATTTAATGGTAAAATGACAATTTTCATCATCATTTCTTTGGTGTTTTATAATTGAATTGATATGAATGGGGGAAGCAATGGCAACTGGAATATTGTAGGTTTCCTTCCAGCTTCCTTCATTAAGTGCAGTTCATTTACAATTTACACTCGGGGTTTCAGTTGATGCGCTTGTAGTTTTACCATATTAAATGTATGATATATAAATAACCTAGAGAACTGTAACATAAGGTAAAACACTGCTTAATTTCTCCTTTTAAATAACTGAATAGTTGAAGCAACTAAGAGTACTCTGAAATTTGACAATTTCCAGCAACAATTAAATGCTAAATACTATATATTTTTTGTAGTATCATAAAAGGGGAAGAAGATGAAACAATGGGAATCGTATATAATAAAATAAACATAAATTTACACTTCTTGCTGTATGTGATTGTGACATAACACAAGGCACACTAAAAAAAAATCCACTTGTTTTTAAATAGAATGGAGAATAATTAATATGCCATATTCTATAATTAAATTAATATTGCTCTTCCTTACCACCTTATCACCTCTATATTACTAGAGAGGCTCAATCAGCTTAGAGGACTGATTCGTAACGTACTGATTTGTTTTATGCTGCAAGACGTACGCTGTTCATCTGTTTATGTGACTAGTTAACCCTTGGAAAAATCTCTTGTGAGTCTGAGGAGTGAATGTAGTTATGAGAGCGACCACATGTCCACATGTCTTCATAGCGTGAGGTGACAACACATGATGTAAAGGGCTGACATCATTTCAGCTGGAATCTCTGATTTACGGTCTGGCATGCAGTGACATCTACCAACTGCTTTGAAGAAAGACAAAAACAACACAAACCAAGGTCAGTCTTCTAGGAAGGTTGATCAGTGTAAAACGTATTTGTTGTGTGAATGCTAGTGGGACACATTTATGCGCAATGTTTTCTACATCTATGTCATATAACGAAAAAAAATGTAATTATAGACTACATATGTCTGGCAACTGCTGTCCAACAATAAGCATAAAAGTTTTTGTAACAACCTATGCACAAAGGAAAATAATGGATTTAGATTGAAATGTAGGCAAGAAGATACACCTTTCACAAATTTTATAACACGTATATGTGTGGTGTGTATATGTGTATGTGTTCAATTAAACCCAAATACTTATGTACAGCTTTGATGAATCCCAAATATGAATATATTTAACAATATTGCAGAAAATCTGTTTACAAAACAAGATGCAATTAATTTTGCACCAACCAATTGACCGCTTTGGGGGCCATTTTAGTGCAAGAAAAAAAACAAACTTTAATGAATTTTTATTGATCTTGCCTACCAAAATGACAAAATTAAATTTGAGTAATTCTCCCAGTATCACGTAAGACCCAGTTGTTGCTGAGTTTTTTTGTTTCGGGTTGTCAATCAGATGGTAACGCTCATGCTGAGTGCCAGAGTTAAGCATTGCGTGACCCTCTTCAATAATATCTATCAGTGCAATGACAGCCCTGTTGGTTTGTTCAGCATAACTCCCAGGCCAAGCTAATGCCATGACATGAGACCGAAAGACATTCAAAAACACGCTCTCTAGCACAAGAGGGCATAATTGAAGGTTGAGAACCAACGCCTCTCCAGCCTGGTCAAGATTACAGTTCAAACGTTTGTAGGAATAAAGGGCCGTTTGTCTTACAAAGATTCAAAAGATTCAAATGTTTTCTAATCACTTGAATTGTTTTCAGTTTGTTTAACATTTACACATTTTCAGCAAATTAAAATCAGAAAATGTTTTTGGCCATTTGCATTTGCCCTCCTTTGTTGATTTTCCTGAAAAATCCAATATACTAAATTTCATCAAAATATCGTGTAATATTAATAAACAAAAAGCATCATGAGAACAAAGATGAGTCAGGGATCAGGATGTGTGGGAGTCTAAAGCAGGGTTAGTTTATACAACTATATTCCACGATTTAAACATTTCATGGCTCACTGCTCATCTCAAAGTGAAAAATGTGCTATGAGAAGCTTGTAGGAAACACAAAACATTTGACCAAATTTATACAGTCCATTGCAAAAGCAATGCAACCATACAATCAGAATACATATGGACATTTCAATCATTAATAAATAAATCTCTGACATATTCTTTTTAGCATTATTCATTTTGGTAATTCTAATTGACCTAAAACAAGATGAATGTGGCCTGATTCAACTTCAGACGCTGAGGAAAGAAAAGGAGTATGTTTCTTTTTGTTCAGTGTATGTGAACTTCTGGCTTCAACTGTATGTTGTTCAAGCTGGTTATGGTTATCTCACAAGTATGCAGGATTACAGGTGTGACACCTAAACTCCATGCTGAACATATTTTCCCTGGCTGGAGGTGTGTGTGGCATGCTATTAAGATGGACAAAACGCATGGTTAGCGGTGAGGGGATCAGCAGAACGAGGTGAACCCTAAAACTCTTATCGCCATCCATCCCCCCCCTCTAGGCATCGCTGAATCCAACACTTCATATCCCTGCTGTCGACCCCTCCTTCATTCATCACTGTGATGCATTGGCCGTTTGCAGAAGGCCTCTAAACACCTGGTTTCATGGATGGTTTTGTCTGCACCACCTGCTCGCCTCCTGCTGCGGTCCAGCACCTCACGCCGATGCTGCTAAGGCTGTCTGTCATGCTCGTTGATTCAGTGTTGAGCTCTGGCGGTGTTATTCAACCCAGGTCCCATTTCTCTCGCCTGTGGCTTCTTCTCGTGTGGCTTGTGACGATGCCTCTCTTAACTCCCATTAATCACTATCCTGTTTGCTACGTTGTGCACTCCGCTGCTGGTGGCAACGCCGATTCAGGGAGATTCTCTGATTGTCAAAGTCACGAATGAGGCAACGAGCAGCGAGGTGAGGTATGATTGTTTCAGTGGTGAGGGGGTGAAGTTTCAATGTTTTAATGTGGTGTTCTTGGCTTGCTAAAAGATAAATCCTTTGATTGAAGCACTCTTGGATTTTGAACCTACAGCTTGTTGGGTCATGACCTTACTCTGCCGCAGTGCAGTCATAAGAATCCAGCACATGACTGCAGTCCCTGGCTCGTTGTTCTTTGAAGTTATCAGCCGAGAAATATTCCAGCTCATGGCCGAGCCCTAGGCTCCTGAGGCCGGTGATGACACACATGCTGAACAGACAAAGTTCCCGGACCACCCGGGCTTTAGGTGTCCTGACCTTGGAGGCTGGCTGTGAAAAATAACAACACAAGGGGAGAAAGAATGCCTCCAATGTTGTGCAGGGGGTCAAGCTACTGCCCCATCAGGGTGAAGTTCAGCATGTCTTCTGAGCCCCTGATGATTTATTTTAAAAAGTTTATCAGTAGTATGGAACTCACTTCCAAAGTGTATCAGTTCTGTTTTGTTGTGTATTTTATTGGTATATTCTATTGTTCAACCTAAGTGGGAGAGTGTTTGACAAGATGGATCGTTGGAGAAAATAAGCTCACTTTAATCTATTGATCAGAAGCCTGGTTCGAAAAAAATTATATCATTCTGTCCGTTCCAATTTTGAAGAAAAACAAAAAGCCTACTAATGCCTCCTCTCTCTATCGACATTCTGGTGAAACGATGATAGATTTACAGCGAGTGCTTTCATTTTTCAGCTGTTTCAGGTATCTGCTAAACAGATTGTTGCGTTGATTTCTGGGAAGACAGATGGTGGTGTGCATGCTTCAGGACAACTGAAGGAATGAAGGATTGTTCAGCTCAGTAGATCAAATTTGCTATAGGCCTTGGCTACATTTGCACTGCGCGTGGGTGTATAGACTCTCACTATCATTTTTTTGTAGCAGCTTTGTTTCTCTCTGGCTAAAGTTGAAAGTAGATGAAATACCACAAGTTGCTTAAAAATGGGACAGCGTTATAATCTGCTCAAATGTAAGACAAAAATCTGCGCTTTTTTATTATCTCTTATGCGATTGTAGAGCCCCCATCGTTTCCGATACCAAAAATCAAATGCACCAAGTGTCAATCAGACTCATTTGTGCTTTCATCGATTGGATCAATTCTATCTTGGACTCTGTAGTTTATTCATCTTCACATATTTAGACACATACACACACCGGAGTCTCCGGACTTTTTTCAAGGTCCCATGCAGTGCCTGTAGCACCGCCCTGTAGCCTTTGGCCTTCCAAGCGATCATTATTTTCCGTGATTGACGCTTTGGGATGGTGTGCATTTCATTGATGAGAATTTTAGAGCCCTGCGGCTTGTGATCCTTCAGCCATCGTTGGTACGTCACCCTAAGGCCATCTGAAAGAGGGTACGGTTGCAGATCACTTTCAAATACTCTGTCACTTTCATCACCAGAACCCAACAAAACTAACCAGCCATCCCGGGAATCCGCAGACACTGACCTGGACAGGCAAGAAGCTGCAGGTAAAGAAAGATCATCTGTACTGCACAAAATCTTTTACTTTGTAGGTTAGAAATTATTAAACTTGACTCTTTTAGGTTCGATTTACGCTTACCAATCAGAGGTTTTGGACATTTGCAAATGTTTTCTGTGGTGAAGAAATATCTTTCTTTTAGCTGTAATCTGTCATATAGTTTGAGTTACTGTATATGTGAGGATAAGGTAAAAACACACAACTAGTGTCGAATACTCTCCTAATGGAGCTTGTGATGCGATTTGGATTTGGTTTATATAGCACCAGTTAAACACAGATTGCTGTTTTAAGGCACTTTACAAAAAAACAAAGAAAAAAATTTATATACAGAGACATACAGTCAATCCTGCAATAATTCATTCATACAGATTCAGAGTCAATCACATATATTCCACATAGTTTTAATCATTGCACCTTAGGTTCAGCTTGTTATTCCAGTTTATTATTCAAAGCAAAAGACACACAAAATAATTAACTTTACCTTGGCTGTTTCATCACCTTTTAATTTGAAAATGCTACTTAAATCATTTCTTTTTCTTTACTAACATTCTTGCATTTTCATTTACTTCAATTCAAACCAGAACAGCCGATTCCAATTTTGCATTTAGAACAATAATATTAGAGAATCTATGAAAGGTATTTTAAATATTTTCTTTTATAGTTCCTGTAATTAGCAGTCATCATGTATTATTCTTTCAGGAGCAGAGTTAACATCATGGGATAGTGTCATAGGAGCAGTTGCTTTAAAAGCTGTTTTTACTATTATTTTGCAACAAAGACAAAATGATTGATATTTTAAAATGTGTTTATTAACTCAAATGAGCTATCATCACCATTAGCATTTCTAAAAGCTTGCTCCCTGAATGTATTTTCATTGATCGTTCCTTTAACCCTAAGTGTTTTTAAATGTCTTCCAAATCTACTATGTTCTCTTCTAATTACCCCTCTGGCCCAAGCAGTAGTTATGTTTAAGTGTTTTTCATTAAGTGAAAATGAAAAACATTGTCAGATTTACCATAGCTAAACCTTCCAGCTATGTCACTGGTTTGAACAAATTCAAATTTTAGAGTTTCCATCTTTGGGTGATAAGTCGATGTTAGTCAAACTTATAATCAGCTGACATTTCAGTGCACCTGTAGTTGCATTGATCTATTCCATTCTTTATGGCAGTGAAATGATAGTTTTGCTGTTTGATAAGTTCATTTAGATTTTTGAAACCATAAGATTTTTTTGTTTGTTTGTTTTTTGCACACTTTTGCACACTAGAGAAACAATATGTTTATGTTTAATATCATATATTATGTGTCATAATATGTGATGTCAAAAAAGCAGTTTCCATTTTCGAAGAAACTTTACGGTACAACAGTTTGAGGTGTGTGACCTCCAGGTCAAATGCTGTGCAAAGAGGGCATGCATTTATTTTGACCCAGCAGAGATTTAGAAAGAGGAGGAAGATGGCAATGAGGGCTCATTTCTAAGTAATGGTCAGCTGGTAAAGTGCTCGGTGGTGGGCGTGTGCAAAGGCTTGAAATATTTGAAGAGAAATGTTTGTTATCTATTCTCCTGGCCGCTGAGTGTCCAGTACCTCCCCCATTGGGCTGTGTCATCAGCGGTTTATCTCAGGTCTTGGGGAGAGCTTCAGGAGAAAGTGGGAGGTGATGTGGTTCAGGTGGTGCCTCTATAAAGCTCATCACTGATTTGCAGGATTCATCAATACTTGGCTAGGACTCCATCACTTCTCATGACCGGCATCTTCATCTCAATCCTGGTTAGACATCGCTGAACTTCTGACTTCTTCCTCTGCAGCAGCAGCAGCAGCAGCAGCACCGGCCATCACAAGGAACCTCTGCAGCAACCTCCTAGGCTGGTAAACTTTGAAAGGTAAATTCATTTACACCTTTGACAGTGAAGAGAGGTTTTGCTTTCCATGTGCATATACAAGTGTTGGGTTAATCTTTTTGCTTTGCATGCCTCTTTTCTTGATGTTGTCAGACATGAAGATACTTGGCCATGTGACCTTCTTCCTTCTGCTCGGGGGAATCTTTGCTCAGAGCAGCCGTAATGCCAAAGTGAGTGGGAAATCCGCCAAGAAAGGTGGTGGTGGGGCCCAAGCAGGTGACACTGGCCAGTCCACCCCGTCGGCCGACGCTTCTCAAGGGAGCAGCAGAAGCTCCGGGAGATCAGCTGACTCGAGACAGGACAGCACTGCAGGAAGTCGTACAACTGGACAACAGACGGACGAGATGAGGCTGCAGTTCCTAAGGAGCGCCCAAGTGACATGCAATGACGGATCAGCAGCTGGGTGAGATGATTTGGATTTCTAACAGGTTTACTGTGCAGGTCCATTCATTAATGCTTTGTCTTCATCTTGTACCTTTCGGTGTTTGTGCAGATTCTACCTAAAAGAGTTCAGAGGAAGCCGCAGATGGCTGTTATTTCTGGAAGGTGAGCATTTACAAACTGGTTAAATTGGTCCCCTGAGGTCAGATGCTTTTGGCATGATGCCCCCTTTGGAATTTTGACAGGGATGTCATCTTGTTATGTCATCGTCTGCTTTTCTCCTTTTTTGGTTGTTTCTACTTTTTCGATTGACCAAGGGTGGAGGAAAACAATGAAAATTGCGTAAACTGACTGAAAAGTCTTGTTTATGAGCAAGTTATTTCCACACCATGGTATTTTACTTGTGGGGATGTCTAATCAGAAGAAATTATTTAACGTGCTTGCCAACTTTAGAGTGATGGTATAGTTTCACATGAGTGGAAAAATATTTATAACAAAATAAATTGGATTTGTTGAAGGTGTTTTTATGTTCCTCGGAGGCCTGATGGGCCAAGCAGGGTGTCTCACATCAGAGTGTCTAAAATTAGTCTGTTTTATTTTTAGGTGGCTGGTGCTGCTACAGCAAAGAGACCTGTGATTCCAGGTACCAAAATATCCCCCGCCTAATGAGCTCATCGGGGTGGCCCCAAACTAAAAGAGGTTGGTTATCTATCCATACTTTGGCATGCTTGCTACACATGTTTTGTTGTTTTTGTCAGGCAAGCGGTTTATTAAGTGATTGGATATTTTTACAGGGACTGGAATATTGTCGTCCCAAGCAGAGGAAAACCCCCACTGGCATAATGCAAATCTTGTGTAAGTACCAGGACCAATATCTCATTTTGCACAAGTGAAACCTTGGACTGTGATTTTTTTTTTTTTTTTTTTTTTCTTAAATTGCCCTTGCAAATTGCCAAATTTGAATGAAGTATGGCTGATAGGAGAAAAAAACTACAAGCATCAATTCAGGCAACTTAGTTTGTAGTCAGTGACTATAATTCTAGTTGTTTAAAGAAACATTGTTAATATATAAAATGTGGGGGAGTTTCATAAAAGTTTTCTTTGCACCCCCACTGACAAAAAATTTACATTATAGTTTTTATGTGCAGTGGGTAAAATAAATATTGAGTATATTTCTAAACAAATAGAAAGATATAATATATACACCAACTCATCCACATACAAAATTAGTCCATAAATTTGGTTAAGGAAGTGAAATGGCACAAGGAAAAATCCCTTGATTATGCTTTCATAAATTAGTTTAATATTTAGTAGAAAGACTTTTTTTTAGTAATAACTACTTAAAGACAAGTCATCAGGCTTTCTAGATTTCTATGTCTTACGGCTGATTTTTATTTCTTGTTTAACATTCATTTCCTGTTACTAGCTTGCAGTCTAAATTTCACCCGAATAGGTCCACTAAAAATAGATTTAAAGAGAAAAATGTTGATTTGTTCATTTGATTCACCGCTGTACATGACAGAGAATAAATTACTTTCCCTTTGAAGATTTTAATGTAATGAATTCTGCTACTGTCTTTAAATCTTTGATATACTAAGAGAGTTTTAGCACCTTAAGGTAGTTGATGTCAATGTTTACTGGACCAAACTCAAAACCAAGTCACAGTTAAAATCTCTTTATAATCACTTTCTTGCCATGGGACAAGGTACCAAACATTGCCTTATGTGCAAAAGCATACAATAAAAATGTATAAAATTAAATGCACACAATTTCATCCGGTTGTTTTGACATAACTCTTAATTTTATTCTTAATTGAAACTCTTTTTTTTAATGTACAAAGTTAAACATTTAAGACTGGCAATATTCCTTATGGTGTGAGATTAAATCCTTCATCTGTAACGTAACAAATGTAAATGTGTCACATTGGGCAGATTCATCCCATACTGTTCCAGCGATGTATGGAGTGGCACAGGCCCTGCTCCAACCCCCGCTCCAAGAACAAGACAAGGAAAAGATAAAGTGAAAGATAGAAACACAAATGCAAGTGAGTCTCTTGATACATGTACCTTTTTTTAAAGGACAAACTATTTTTGTTATTTGCCATGTTTGCCCCTTGTCATTAATACTGACATTTCCTTGCAGCTGAGTATTCTTTCATGGGATCCCTTATTATCCGGGAGGTCATCAAAGACCTCATTCCCAAAGGAATCAAGCAGGCCAAGGTTGTCATTCTGGCTGGCACCAGGTGAGTCTGTTTTATTGCTTGTGTTCTCATGATGCCTGCAGCTTTTGGAACCAAGTCCCCTGGATGTCCTCCATTCCTAACTTTAAACACGAGAAGTCCTATTTTGGGTGCATCCTCTTGTCAGTAATAAAGATGTTTATAGTCATCTGTGATCAGTGACACAATGTTTATTAAAGGGCCTGGCCTTGTAATGGTGAACATTCCTCTCTGGTTAGCGGGATGGTTGCAGGGACATCACCTCCACATCCTAAAATTAGATCCACCATCTAAATGGGAAGCTGCTGAAAGTGATTATGAATCTCAAGGCCAGGTTATGAAATAATTTCCCTGGGTCCCTTTGCAGTGCTGGCGCAACAGGTGTTTTGCTCAACATTGAGAGGGTTGCCAGCCAGCTGGAGCAGCTAGGTACCGAGGCTCAGGTACGCGGCCTGGTGGATTCTGGATGGTTTCTGGAGAGTAAGCAGCAGCGGTCCCCCAACTGCCCAGCGACTGTTTCCTGCACACCTGAAGATGCTATCAAGATAGGACTCAGGTAGACCCTGGAACACTTCTGACACTCAATGGACTATAAAGACAGATGCAATCCCTAAAATTAACACAGAGATCCTCCTTATTTCTCTTGAAATTGTTATTGATGTTATTTCAAAGAATGTCTTGTTTCCACAGGATGTGGAATGGGGTTGTTCCGGAAAGGTGTCAGCAGCTCTTCAAGAGAGGGGAGGAATGGCAGTGCTTCTTTGGTCATAGACTATACTCCACTTTGACCTGTAAGTTTCTCATAATGTTAGTACAACATGCCACAAACCTGACAGAAACTGTTCAGAAATAAATTGTGAACGGACACTCATGCTCAGAACGGGATTGGACCATTATGCCTTCACTTAATTGTTGATGTGAAGACATGTTGATCAACAAAGTTAGCCATTTTTTGGTAGGCAAGGAATATGTCCAGGTAGATTTTTATTCAAACCACAACACTGAAACCACATTGATAAAAGGTTCAAATGACATAAATCTTAACAGCATTGCATCATAAGCTGTATTTGTTGTTGGATCTCAGCCAAACATGACATACTGATCGATAAACTGGAAAAGTGTGATTGTCTGGCACTGTGGTAAACTGGTTCAGATCTCATTGACAAACCTGGACTAGTTTGTGTCATTTGGCAATTATAAATCTGAGTAAACAAAGATCACACGTGGGATTCCCCAAAGCTCCATGCTGGGGTCACTTTAATTCAGTATTAATGTTCTTGACAATGCTTAGATGAAAATCTACTAAAACATCCTTTGCAATTTACTCATGACACACAGCTATGTAATTCTGAGTCACCACAAGAGTGCAGTGCTTTAAAATCACTGTGTCATAAATATAAATGTGTGGGTGGGTCATAATTTCTTCTAGAAAAAACAGACGTCCCTTCAGATTTGCTACTTTTGAATCAAAAATTAACCCACTAATGGGCCAAGAGAATCAGGTTTGGCATCCATCGCTTTGTTTGCGTTTGCAGACATATCTTTATGTGTAAGATTTAGAGGTGTGCTTGAAACATACAACAAAGATCTGGCTCTTGACTCTTGTAAAAAAAAAAAAGCAATTGCTTCCTGTAAAACTTCTGTAATTAATTAATTGAAATTCAAGTATCAAAGTCCCACCTCTCACTAGCTTATTGTTAAACAGCTGGTTAGTGCTAACCAGCTGTTTGCCTGGTTTGCACTAGTAACTATGAACTGTGTGTATTTTCTAGGTTCCTGTCTTAAATACAGGTTAAAGTAAGGTCTTCCAAATTCATCATTTTTCATGGGACAGAGATTCAAAGCTCCAAATTGTATGTGACATTATGATGTTTTTATGACTTTTTATTTTTTTAATAATGTAAAGCACTGCCTTGTTGCTGAAATCTGCTATTCAGACAAACTTGATTGATTGAAAATTATAAAATAATAGCAACTTTGCTGTGCCCTGTTCAGTCTTCCTATTATCTGCTAAGTCTCTCTCTCTTTCTCTCTGTCTCCCAGCCTGAATAAACTGCAGACATGTCTTGAGATATTGTAAAACCTTCATTTTAAACATGTCATTCTAAGCAAGAATTAAAATACTCCTCCTTTTCCAAAAGAAAATATAGGAATACCAAAAAATTCACGCTTCCTCTGCAGTTACAATGTATTGGTTGAATTGTCTTTTAACTCTTTATCCTTTCTACAGCTCCACTCTTCATCGTGCAGTGGCTGTTTGATGAGGAGCAGCTGAGAGTGGAAAACATCTACATGGGCGGTCAGAGTCTGTCTGAGGAACAGTGGCAGTACATCCAGAATCTGGGCTTAGAAATCAAAAACTCCCTGACAGATGTGACGTAGGTTTTGCAACAACACTCTTTTGTATAAAACTTTAGACCAGTTGGTGCTAAAGTAAATAATTACTAAATATTAGTTATCCTTTCTTTTTTTCTTTTGGTACAGGGCTGTATTTGCTCCATCTTGCCTCTCACACACAGTCATCACCAAAAGGTAAGAATGGACATTTAAATTCAATTGTGCTGATGTTAATTTAGCTCAGTTTTCATTTAAACTCATATAGTCTCTCTTCTGCTGATTGCCATCATCCCATGTTAAAGGGTCATTAAATATTTTCCAGAAACTTTTGCACCTTTGGGATATAACAATTATTTGGTTGCACAACTGAACATGAACAAGTCGTGTCACTCAGCAAAATTTCAATAAAATGTTTGGAACGCTGTTGTTAGAGCAATACTAAATGGATCAGTCAAAGCTAGATAAAAAGCCTGTAACCGGACCATGACGTCCGGTTACAGCAGTTCCACTTGTTTCAATTGAACTTCCCAAGTTTCTCTCAAATTTTGCCTTTTTCTTTGTTAATAATTCATGACTTCTACATCCTATCCTGCAGCAACTGGATGGGTTTCCAGGTTAAAGGCACATCTTTGCCACGGGCTCTCCACTGTTGGGACAGAAGTCTGGAGGCAATTCGCAACAACAGAACCCCATCTAAAGGCTGCCCTTTCCACCTGGTGGACACCTGCCAGTGGCCTCAGTGTAACCCCACCTGTCCAGCTTTGGTGGACCAGGCCACCCAGCAGGAGCTTACTTTGCTCCAGATGCTGGTCGCCATGGGCCTTGACCCACAGAGGCTCGGCCTGGATCCCGAGGGAGAAGGAGATTCTCTGGTCAGCATGGCCAATAATGGTGGCTAAGTGGAAAAAACAGAGAGGAAGACAAATTTAATGAAACAGAAAAGTGTTTGAAATTTAATGTAACCTTAGAAATGCTTTTACAAATCTGGTTACGATATGCTGTCTTGTTTAGCATTCCATAATGCTCCACATCTGTGACTCGGCTGGTTGGTATGTTGCAGCATCTGGGTTTGTGTTGTTTACTGGGCCCTCTACTGGTCACAAGAGGGAAGAGCTTAGCATCGAAAGTATTTCAGCAATCCAGGTCACAGTGGTTTGACCTTTTCCAGATGTCTGGATATAACCTAAAACACACTTTCATCCTAAGCCCTCTAACATCCAGCATCATAGTACAAGCCTGTTAGTAGAGCTTTAACACACAAAAGCTCACATCAATGTCTGAGGCACAGATGATATACACTTTCATCAGATCGAAAATACAAATAAATCTAATAATGTAATCCAGCAAACTGTTCACACACACACACACACACACACACACACACACAAATAGAAAACACCACAAAATTTTGTGCACAATGAGTCTGCTGACTTTTGATTGGCTTTCGTTGATTATTTTTAGCAACTGATGTTATACTAACTTATTTATATATACTTTTATGTTTATGTGTTCTATGCATGCTAAAATAAAAGTGTTATGAGTTACTGATGTGTTTTCTTTGAAGTCACTGCTCTTCTATATATAATCATTCAGTTTATTCTAATTTGTGAAGAAACAGTGCAATTTGTAACATGTTGACGCTGTGGTGATTCACTGCTCAGTTGTTATGACTCATTTTGCTGTCATGCAAATTACTAACTACTACCTTCCTGTCAATAATTGCTCTCAAACATATTCTATATTTCTCTTTTTTCATTTCATTTATGGACAGATGGTTTATTTCCAAGTCACTGCTTTAGTAAAGTCAACTGATGTACATGTTGAAATAAAAAATAAAATTTTGAATCCTTGCCATGTAAATATATGCTCTGTTTTGTTTAGCATCTTCATGACTTGATTATAGCATCAGGAAAAGGAAAATGCATAATGTAATAACTGAACAGAAAAGAAATCCAACTTTTACTTAATTTATTGTGTTCAAGGGTGAGAATGGGCTTACTTCAGTTCATTAATTGAACTGAAGTAATCTAAGGGCCACATAATGGAAGATTTAAAATTGAATAAATGTAAGCTTACACACACACGCGCACACACACACACGCACACACACACATATATATATATATATGGAATTTAAATACATCAATAAATATGCAGAATCGTATATATAACCATTTGTTATATATATTGTTTGTTTTTACCACACAATCCGTCTTATTTAAAATTTTTGGTAGTAATATTACTATTTTCGTTTCGCTCCGTTGGATAGGCAATATTCTCCTTAGTCCGCTTATCCTCTAGAGGGCGGTGTCTTGGAAAGATGATATCTACCTGAAATTAACAAATGCAGTTGATCATATTTCAGATATTAATTAAAATGCAAAATACCCTCAATGTCGGACTTGTAACTCAAGAAAATGGAGTAATTTCGTGGTATTTTGGGTCGTCGCGTCTTTTAGAAAAAAAAAAGCATTGGATTGTTTTCCCATAATGCACCGCCGTTTCTTTCTACTTCCTCTTTCCGCCATATTGCAGAACCGGTAAGATGTCTTTTTATACACTCAGTTACAATCTTTAAAGAATCTTAGCCATCTGTGTGATACATATTCACTGAACCTTCCCTTGTCAAGGTGGAAGCACATAAAAATGGTCTGAGAAGATTATCGACCAAGTTAATAAAGCTATTGTTGGATATTTGTCCTGTTATAATTCCTCCTCTGTTCGGCCCTGGGACTCGGTGTGTTCAAGCCGCCCGGATAGCCATTGATGTCCTTACTAGCGATGGTGCTCCTTGTTTAGAACAGGGAAAAACTTTTGTTCTCGCCATAAATATTTGTTTATCACACACTTCATATGCTGTTGGCAGATTTATCAACGTTACGTGTCGGGAATGTTTTTGCCTGTTGGTGGAGAAGGCTACGGTAGCTAGCATCGCTGAGTACTCAGTGGACCATGCTTTGCTGGGAAGCTGGGGTTTTCACGGACCTTGCTTGTTTAAAATACGTAATTATTGAGAGTGTTTTGACCGAGTTATATCAGGATAATATGTCTAAATAGTTGGTAAATCTTAGGTCTTTCACTGATGCTACATGATGAGCTACTGCTGCTAAGCTTGTTCTTTTGAGATGTGCAGGTCATTCTGATAAAAGAAAATAGTTTGTATTTTGTCTATTGCATTGGTTAGTTAAATGATTGATGTCCCATGAGAATTATTATTATATATATTTTTAATGTAAATATAAGAAAACATCTGAGGACTTTTGAGATAGGGCTTCCCACAACTTTAATATGTCTGTTTCTTGTTTGTGTCTGCAGGCATCATGGTGCGCATGAACGTTCTCGCAGATGCTCTGAAAAGCATCAACAATGCTGAGAAGCGTGGGAAACGCCAGGTCCTCATCCGGCCCTGCTCCAAGGTTATTGTGCGCTTTCTAACCGTCATGATGAAGCACGGTGAGTGACAAACAGTTGCGTGTGACTGAGAAGTTTGAATGGTGAAGCCTCCATATATGGAGCGGAGCGTTACAGCTGATCATTTCCCACTGAAACCTCCAGGTTACATTGGTGAGTTTGAGATCATTGACGACCACAGAGCCGGGAAAATCGTTGTGAATCTCACAGGCAGGCTGAACAAGGTAAGTGTAGTCCTACCCCGCAGAATTAAATTTACATTTTTTAACGGAATTTCTGTAATAGATTGTCACGTTTTTGAGTCAATGCACTGCTGTAGTCTGTGTTAAAATAAGACAGTGAAGTTAAATTCTGTGGTTCTTTGTGGTTTCTGTTTATTGTGGCGAATAATTCAGTGATGTATTTTTCTTTCAGTGTGGTGTGATTAGTCCACGTTTTGATCTTCAGCTCAAGGATCTGGAGAAGTGGCAGAACAACCTGCTGCCTTCAAGACAGTTTGGGTGAGAATCACTTTGTCCTCTTCAGACTTTCACTGGACCTGAGGGGAAAAATATGCCCCTAAAATCGGACGTTTTGATTAGATGAATGAGTTTTGGTCACTTATAAAAGCTTGTGGTGTTAAGATTGGCACACTTGTGTGATTCCTGCTCTGTTTTGTCTTTGAGTTTGTCTTTTTTTCCTAACGGCTGACTTGATTTTTACTGTCCCATTTTTTATTGGTTATGTCCCATTGAAGAAATCAAAGCAGAGCTTAACTTTGATGGAATATGATGCTTATATTATATAGCCAAAGTTGTGTGCACAAACAAGCAGTTGGAGTTTTAGTTTTGTGGTTTTTAAGGGCTCACATCGTTCAAAGCATACATGTATAAACATCAGCAGAAATTACTTGAAAAACAATAAACTTGTGCATTACATGTTGATATATTAAGCCAGTTGGAGTCTAAACACAGTAAATGCTCACAGATAATTTAAACCTAATGGAGGTTTAAAATATCGTAATGACACCTAAGTGGATTGAGGAATTCAGTAAAACGTGAACTCGGAGAAACGGATATTTCCATCACACTAAACAATTGCTATTGTGGTTTTTCTAATCTTGTGCAGCTTTACTTCAGTGGTTTTGTGTCTAATTATCAGTTTTATCATTTTATTGCCTCATTTAACTGAACTTAACTGCCAAGTCCTTTCTTTTTCCTTGGCTAGCAAACTAAGCAAAATCTGGATTATAAATGTCATGGTTTAATGCATTTGTTCTATAAAAACTAATTTGGATGTCTAAAACCTGGACATAGAAGTCATCCTAGGTCATTTGCTTTATTCCCTGATAATGTTCTCAAATTTATTTGCTAAAAGTGGATCTGAAAGGAACCCATTACAGATGTACAAATTTTTATGATGCCACATCTACAGCCTGATAAATAGTTCTTGGTGGCTTAATAACGTTTTGTCTCTGAATCCGTCAGCAATTGTCTACTTATTTTGCTGGAAAAGAATCAACAATTGTTTTTTGTCTTCTAAGCAGCATTTGGGTTTCCATCTTAATTGTGGGGCTTCTTAATTGTCAACCGAGCAATTTCATATCATCAAATTACAAAGAAAAAAGTCCAACTTTGAAACAGTTGACATAAAATCCATTATTTTTCCATTTGAAAAGTCATATTGTGCGATTTTGACTATTTTCACTCTTCGGTGAGTCTTCAAATGAATCAGATATTGTCTTAAAGTTCAGAATTGACAGTTAAGCATGTGCTTTCTCACATTTTGACTTGTTAGAAAACATGGACCGACTAAAGTCTTTAGGGCGTTATTAAAACATATTTTCATCTGCTGTTGGATCTCTCTAAAGCGATGGACGCACTGTTTTAGATTGCATATGTCCAGCACTCACTTTTCGTCTTCTGCTTGTCAGTGATTCCAATCAGAATCCATCCAGCTAAAGTCAGCTGTAGCACCAGAACCAGGCTGATGCTGTTTATCTTTTCATCCTTTTACATTCCTGTTAGCAGGCTGGTTTAATAAAAACTTGGTAATTTGATCATGTGTTTAACAGAAGAAATCTGTTCTACTTGCATGTAGAGCATTAATCACTTTATAGTAGATGCTGTTTATGTAAGTTATTACTTACACAATGCAACACACTGATTAAATTTTACATATCAGCTTCACTTTCCTGGATTATCTGTGAAACATCAGGTGGATTCTGTTAAAACTTTAGTCTGAGCTTCAGTTCAAGACCATAAAATCTCAACCAGCTTCAGATGAAGAAGACCAGCAGGAAATTTGAATCATGGCTTAGAGGGGTAATTTGACCTCTAAATGTACTTGGTTCTGAATAATGAGATTTTCTCCAGTGGCTCTGATTGAACAAAGAGTACAAAAACATATAATGGTTGAGTCGCAAGAAATCATTATCCTTTCCTATAAAAAGCAATTGTAATAAATGATCTTTGACTTTAGTATTTTGAAATGTTAAAAAGTGAAATTTGTACACGTTTTGAGCTACATGAAACTTTAAATGAGGTTTTTCATGAGATGTGCACTTTCTCATCTGTCTAGATTTGATGCTGCAAACTATATAATCTTCACTGCATTACTTCGCAAAGTCTGAGGGAAAATAAATCATCTTTAGAAATTGTGGTATATTTGGTTAACAAACATTTATCTGAACTTTTCTCCTTTACTATAACACAATGCCTCTGCTTCTCTCTGCAAGTGTTAGTCCCTGAGCTGCTAAAAATATACAAGAGGTGTTTAATGTGTAGAGTGTGAATGCATGGCAATTAAAATAAAGTATCCTCACAAATATTGTGAACAGGGATTTATATTTTCTTCACCAATATTGTGATGCTGTCCTCTGCTTTACACTACTCCATTTTAGACTTGTGTAGTCAAACTCTTGTTCAGTGGTTTAAACTACATCAATTTTGTAGGAGTTGCTGTCTGCCCTAAAGCCTGGTACAGTCTTTCTATTTGGGATCTGGAGTTTGACTTTTTTTCTTGTAGTTTTCTGAATTTGGTGTTTTTCAATCAGACCTCATTTGTTTGCCAAGGAATTAATCAATTGTATGTAACTTCATTATTTTCTTGGGAAAATATTACTAGTTTATAAAATTATAAAAATGTTCAAGTCATGTCAAGTTCAATGAAAGATTAGTATTTGTAAGGTGTTGGAGGGTTTCTTAAAACTTAACTAATCATCTTTAGTACATGAACATGTCACAGTTTTTTACTGAGGGTTTTTTTATGGAATGACTTTTATTTCTATGTATTCTTGAAGGATCTTCTGTGTGAAGGTTTTATTTCACCCATCCAGACTTTGGCTTACTGATTCAGAAATCAAATTTGGAGTTTCAAAGTTGTTGAGGGTATCTGAACCCTCAACAACTTTGAATTTAGATTAAACTTGCTTCATAAGCTGGGCCTATTTAAAAAATATAATTCATTTATATTTTTAAAAGAGACATTTATCCAATAGCAAAGTTCATAAGCGGTTTCTCAGTCTGAGAAATGCAGAAGACACTGCTCTTTACTTCAGGAGTTCAGTATTTTGAGACAAAGTTGAAATAGAAATGTGGAAAAATCAGAAGTTTTTGTCAATGAAAAATGTGTAGAAACAATGTGTGAGTATATATACCACATTAAACTGGCTCCACTGTTCATTTTTTGACCTAGATTGATGATTCGTATTAAGTCATATGTTAAATGCATATAGATTTATCACCTTGTTTTCATTGTGAAATTTGAGTAATGCAGCTCACTATGTTACTTGAAGTGTTTCTGAACTCCTGTTGTCCTCTTGTTGTCCACAGATACATTGTGCTGACCACCTCAGCTGGCATCATGGACCACGAAGAGGCCAGACGGAAACACACAGGAGGCAAAATCCTTGGATTCTTTTTCTAAAGTGTAAAGAACTGCAAATAAAAACAGCCAGGAGAAAGCTGCTCGTTTTTTTGTGCCTTATTTCAACTATTTAAAAGTGCCGATTTGCGCTAGCGCTGTTCTACACTTGGTATTGTTTTCGAAAATGCTACTGTGGGATCTTTAGGCAGGGGAGATTTTAAACTACAAAACCATTGCAGCAACAGCTCCTTAGGAAGTAAGAGTTTAAATAATAAAAGCCTGTGGTTTTTGGTTAGAAAGTGTTAATTTAGTTGAGTAGCCCAACAGTTTTAGTGGAGGGTGTCCAAAAGAAGAGACTCCTGCAATACGAAAACCCTTCCAAAAAATGTCTGTCCATCCCTCGAGGGGTCCCATCGATAAACACGCTAATCTCAACACTGTAGACTGAACATTTGTTTTTGTAGCTTTTCTTCCCCCCAGTGGCCATTAAAAGCTGTTGCCTCTTCCCTACTCTTGTTAATCGCTTGTTAAAAGAGTCTTTGCTTTTTCTGCTCTGCAATCATCTCACCAGTGTGACCTTTTCTGCAGTCCTCGGTGTATTTTGTCTTCTCCCCAACCTCTTGTACTCTGGTTACTGACCTTGCATTAAGCTGAGGGGGGAAGCAGTAACAGCCTGCTAATGTAACAGTTCTGTCCAAATGCTCCGGCGCTAAAAGCTCACAAACAGATGGCCTCCCTCGTGGGCTTTCAGCACTTAAGAGCTACCTTGTAAAGGGAAAAACAACTTTTGTTTGTTTCTTCTGTTAAAGGTTTGGGAAAATAAGCTCAGTAATTTTAAGGCTCCCATATCGGTGAGCGTGAGGGGATGATGGCGTGTGGGTTCATGTTCTGGTGATGCATGGGTTTTAAGCAGTTTTTTGTTTTTTTTTTTGTTTTATACAGATGCAGAAAAAGGTAAAATGTTTCACTACTGTGTAGCTCCACATACACATTTCTAAAATCAAGTCACTGTTTAACTTTAGCTTCCATGCCTTTAAAAATGAAAACCCTTTTGAGAAGTGCTGGTTACAAGATTAAAAACTGCTTCCAAGTCCCAATTGTTCCACTTAAAAACCAAAGTTTAAGCTTTAATGACATTAATGCATCCTGTTGATGAAATAAAGTACCATCACTCATTTTGAAGATATGAAACCCCCCCAAAATGAAACCAGATGAAAGGTTAAAAAAAGTTCTATTTCTGTGGGTGCATTTAGTTAAATTAGTCAGTAATTAGAATAAATATGCTTAAAATTATAATCAAGTTAAATAGTTGAACCTGTATTGCATAATTATCCTCTATATTATTTGCTTCTAGCACGTTCATATTTTGAATCATAGTTTTACAAAGAATGGAGAGGTCAGTATTTTCCATTATATGTATGTACACATCAACTGAGAATATTTTAGAATAAGATCAAATAGTTTTTTAGGAGCGCTTTCTATGGGGAAGGAGGATTAAGAGCAGGCTTTGTTATTCAAAGTTAAAATTCTGTTAAGAGAAAAACACTAGCATTACTTTCTACTGGAAAAAAGAGGCAGCGGAAGCTATGTTGATGGTTTTCTCCAAGCACTGGGATAAGATGTGAAAGAAAAAAGACACAGTTAATGGTGCCAGTGGTTTAAGTGACTATCAAGGAAACAAACAAAAGAACTGATTATGTGGAAAAGAAAACCAGAAAACTAACAGCAGCTGGTTATGCAATAAAAAAAGGAGCAGGAGAAAATGGAGGAATTAGGTTCAACTTTGAAATCTTTGGGTTTGAGGTCTGCCTAAAACAAGGTTACAATATTTAGATTTTCATCACTTAAAAAAAGCAGATTAGGGAAACAAAAGTTGGAACTGTGCACTTCCTGAATCTCAGCCTCTAGTGAAAACTGTCAGAGATGACTAGCTGACTCAAGACATGTTTTCATGTACAAAATTAAGTGTTTAAACCTCCCTCACCTTGTGCTTTCAAAAGAACAAAAACAAAATGTAGTGCCGTGATTTTTAAACAGGATTCATATTTCAATGCTGTGTCCTTGATTTCCACATTTTACCTATTTGCTCTCATTGTTGGCTTACTGACTGAATGAATACAAATTTATTCAAATATCAAAAAGAGATATTTTGCTACTTTTTGAATTTCAAATTCAAGTGGTGTGGGATTTGTGGTTTTTAAAGTAGGTCCTCTTGAGAGACTAAACAAAGCACTAAAACTTTTATTTTCATAAACAGAATTAAGGTGCCAAAGTTCACAAACTGTGGATTAAAGAGCCCCCATTTAGGAAAGCATACTTAAGTTATATTAAGTTGTTTTACCAAGAGTTATAGATATTGAACTAGATAAAGCGCTGATAAAATGGAAAGACAGTTTCTATTGCGCTGTTTCAGGGTTTGGGAAACTTGCAGTTCAGACCTGACTATAATTAAAGACATGTAATATGTTAGTATACACTGTATTCAAAAATGTCCAGGATGTTATAGAAAATGGGAAAAAATTAATGAATCCTCGAACACAGAAAAACTCTCCGGCACTGTGGATTTCGTCTGCAGAGACGGAGCCTTCGAAGACAATACTGGTGTGTCAGTGTGCATCTGGAGGCTGGAGTTCACAGCCTGGCAGCCTCCAGGACGTCTTCATCTGTCTTCACCAGATGTCAGCTTAGATGGCCCTGAAGGTTTCAGAGATCTGCTGCTGAGGAGCAGGAGATGTGGAGCTCATTAATACATTAATACTGAAATAACCAGATCAGGGAACATTTACAGCTTGGTTGCGTACTTGGGTTTTTTTGTAGAACAAACATTAATAAAAAAAAACAACAACCCGGGTTTATATGATCCTTATTCAAATGTTTATTCTTCAGTGGCAAGATTGCTTTCTGTCAACGTTTTTATGAGACTTCTGTGGGTGGAGTAGGGCTGTTTATTCCAAAAATCAACCAATCATCAATCCGCATACCGCAGACAGATTCCGTTTTAAAGGAATCTTTTAATTTCACCAACACGTTTCTTCTGACTCTATGTAATTTTAACGTTTTGGAGTGACCCAGCCAGAGTCCTGGGAACCTGTGGAGAAAATAAAAGACTATAATGATGGCCAAGAGGCCTTCCAACATCAAAGAATTGGAGCTTAAAACCGAAAAATAAATGGCCGATATCAGGGAGAACGTTTAAAAAGCTGCTCAGGTTCCCTCTAGGTAAGAACAAGAAGCTGTGTTTGCTAGCTGCGTCTTCACAAATGGTGGATAAACTGCTAGTTTTATGTCTTCCATAATTCAAAATGCAAGGTGGATGAGTGCTAATTTACAAGAGGTTAAAAACCTTATTAAATTCTAACCAAACCAAAATGGAAACCTCCCAATCACAGAGCTGATGGATGTTGGAATGTTTTATCCCATTAGTTAAAAACCACTGACATAACAGGAGCATTTCTGAATACCTACTGCTTTGACAGTTATAGGAACAGAAATGCACCATAAAGACTTCAAACAGCAGCAATGTTCCTCATAACTGACATTTTGTTAATTTCCAAGCTGTCGTTCTGCAGACAGGTTATTTTTGTTTCTCCCTTTAAGTAATCCCCTGGGTGCCCAAGGCTGAAAAATGAGAACGCTGTGAAACGATGTTCTCTTTTAGTATTTACCGAACTGTAATGCTGAAACTCTTGGCAAGAAGAAAGGCTCTTTGCAGTGGATGCTGGTGTCTAAATGAAAACATCATCACATCTATTTCCGGAGGAAACTACAAGAGACTGACTGTCCCGAGTGTGGAAATGTTTAAATCCCTTGTTTTTGCATCCATTCTTACAGATCCCAGAGCAGCTCTTTGGGTAATAGATGGTGTCAGGATGTCCAATACCAATCAGCTTCCTGAGAGCGTCCAGTTCCTCTGCTGACCACTTGAGGGCAGTAGAAATACACATTCACGTTTCCGTGCAGCTTTCTGACCAGGCTGCTTGGCGAGCAACTGGAGTAATTAAGATCGCTTAAAGATAAGCAAATTAATACTGAATCTGCAATAAAAGTATGAACCACTGATTAGTTCAGAAGAATTGTTTCCTGCAAAATCGTATGTCACTCGGCTCGACAGAGTGAAATCGGAAAAACAAAAGGATCATTAGAAATCGGAAGTAGGATATAAATTACACTGTTATCTGCTCAGTTAATTTATATGTTTAATATAGTTTTTTTTTCTTATCAAGATTAAAAGGGTGAAAGATCCCCTTTGATATTAAATTAGATAATCAATTTATCCGAAGCAATTATGTGTTTCAATTTTAGCCTTTTTTTTGTTTTTTTAAATAGAGAGAAATTTAAACTTTCAATCTGTTGCAACACAAAAAAAGAAGTCATTTTTCTAATAATAATAATAATAATAAAAATCAACAGACAATAACCTTTCCATCCGAGCAAACAACATGAAAAGTGATTTTCTGATTGTAATACAGCAACACAGAAACATCGTGTTTATGCTTCCTTGCGCGAGCTCACGTTGTGTATTCTGCTTCCTCTCCCCTTGCCGAGTGATTTATTCCACCAGCCGAGACATTTCTGACAGACGCCATATCTGAAAGGGCCTGAAGAAAACTCGGAAAGGAAGAGAAACAAGAAAAACGGCGACCAGCTGAGAGGGAGATAGGAAAATGTACAATTTGTGGGGACAGAGTGGACTGTTTCGCAGTTCAGTCTGAATTCATGCATTTTAAGGTAAAAATAGAGGAGAAGGGCGTTGTCATTCGGTCCTTTCCGCCTGATACACTTATCTAACGTTTTTCACTCCACCCCCCATCCTATCTCTGTCTGTTCACCTTATTTAAAATAGTACATTATGGTGGAGTGAATATGTGTGTTGGTGTGTTTATAATACGGAGGTCTGTCCAGTGTGCATATGATGAATGAGATAGTTAAGAGGCGGAGAGTTTGTGGCTGTGAACGTGGCCATCCATTCCTCTCTGCTGTCCTCAAGGGCATCTTGCGTCTCTGGGACCCCGTGCGGAAACACCTGGCTTGTCCGGGACAGGTAAGAAGCAAAGCAGCAGTCATCCCGTTAGCCTCGCTGCATGCCAAGCCATGGTTAATTAGCAGGCAATGAGCACAAGCTGCTAATGTACATATAATAGCGGGGAGGCCAAGAGGTGCACGCGAGACTCTGGCTTTCTTAATTAGTTCTCTGATTTGTCCGCCATAAATCACTGGAGGAATTACAGCGCAGGACTCTTACTGTGGGCAACGTTCAGCTCGCTCCACAGTAAATAAGAAAGGCTCTTTTGTTAGCCTTAAACAACTAACAGCGAGCGCGTGATGTGACTTAACACTTCCATAACCAGCATTAACACAATCCCTTTGTGTCTAAAGATGGCTTAGCCGTAGCTTTGCACCTTCGTCTAATTGATTATGCAAGGAGAATATGCAAATCGGTGCTTTCTCTTGCTTCACTGCTTGTTTGCGCCCCGTCTTTCCCCGTCCAAATAACCAAAAAAACCCCCAACAAAACAAAACGTCAAACTCTGTTTATTATAGAACAACTGAAAGAGGAAAACATTGCATAGATCACATATATCAGCAAAAGATGGTGTTTTCAGTGTGTACATATAATTAGAATACCATTGAAAAGTTAATTATATTTTAATTAAAAAGTGAAACTGATGCTCCATAGATTCATTAAACACACAGTGATAAGTGTTAAGCATTTATTTCTGTTAAATTTAGTGATTATGGCATGCAGCTAATAAAAACCCAAACTCCAGTTTCTCAGAAAATGCTAATTTTACATAAAACCAATTAAAAATGAAAACTTTGATACAGAAATGTTAGCATCACCCTACAGACTGCTGACTTGACAGTTGTCCAGCAGGCAGTAAGTGACGCCCTTCACCAGGAAAGCTGAGCCACAACAGAACGTTGCTAAAGGTGCTGGCTGTTTGCATGACGCTATGTCAAAATGATTGAAAAAGTGGTGGAAACAGATGCACACGGACCAGGAACAATCACACCCATTAGAGGATTGTGAAGCAAAGTTAGTTTGGAGAAGATTCCCGAGTCTTGGGCCGTGGCTGAGCATTTTTAAGGAGGTTGAGGTCAACATTTCTGTATTTAAAAAACCCTTCAGCAGGTATTAATTGGTGATGAAATCAATTTTAAATAAATGAAACTAGTGAAAAAATGTAACTGTTAAGCAATATTCTAATTCAGTAAAATGAATTAAAGTGTATATTAACACCTTGTGAGAACAAAATGACAGTTTAAAGGTTCTTTAAAAAGCATTGACATGAATTGACACGTGACATTTTTAACACTGGTGTTTTAAGATGGCGGTCTTGGCTCCTCTTGTAGCGACTGTTAGCTTTAGCTTCCTTGGCATACTTATCCTGATGTACTATAAATGACAAGAGTTTTTTTTTTTTTGTTTGTTTTTTTCAGGTAAAATAACTGCTTATAAGCTTTTAAAAGCCCCCAATTAAAAAAAGACTGAACTGTCGATTTAAAGCTGCAGTATTTAACTTTAAAATATATATATATGTTTTTTACATATTTGTTAAAACTATAAGTATGTCCTGACATTATAAAACAAGACAGATAATATGTCAAAGCAACACTTCAAGAATGTTTTCGATGAGCAAATAACATCATGACATGATATAAAGCTAAAAAAAAAAAAAGCAGATTTTATGAAGTTCCACCAAGCCACTTTTAATATCAGGAAGAAAATGTCAAGCAGCTTAATTAAATAACAAGCAGAATATGGAAAGCCTCATTTAATAAGCAATAAATCTGCTAAACGCCCTATAACTCAAACAATATTGTTTGCTTTCTTCCTTTGGACCAAAGTAACTTCTACAGAAAAAATAAAAATCCCGTCATTAGAATCATGAGGTTAAAATAGAACATTTTACTTAAGACGATGTTTAAATAAAAATCTGAATCATAGATGTGGATCGTCTTACAGCACTAGGTCAGAGAAAGATTATTGTTGACAGTCATGCTAGCTGCTCTAGCACACTTTTGCTCTCAGCTAAATGCTAATGTATGCATAATAACAAGATTTAGGAAACCTATGATTTAAAGGTGAACTCAGTTTTCCTTTCACTTATGAAGCATAAAAGCACAGATGCTGAAAAGAAAGCCTAGACAGTGAATAACTATTTACTGTTGCTTCTTATTTTTCACATTAATCAAATGTTAGTTGCAGCACGGCTTATTAAAATACTTTTAAATGTAAACAGCCTTTTCCTATGTTAAACTGGATGTGATTGTTTTCTTTGCAGTGTTTGCTGCAGGCAGACATCTGCCATCCCTGGGAATCCTATATTATTCACAAGTGGTGAATCATCTTTTTGAAGGTTGCATATTCTCCGGATCTCACAAATAAAAGTCTTTTTCTCCCCTATGTCCTCAGCATATGAGGGTTTAGTTCAGAAAGAAAATACCTATACAGATAAAAAAATAAATAAAGAAGACTTATGTGCGGCAGAGACTATTGCTCAACATGTTAATGGTCTCAACATTCCCCCATCCAGTTTAGAGGAATTGAGACCATTAGGGGATAAACAGTTTTATCTTTGAATGACTATAAAATAAATGGAAATCTCATTTTCTATGCACCACGTTGTCTAATCTTTACCTTACAACAAAGGGCAGCAAATGTGCTCGCCTTTCGTTTAAAAATTCAGCCGCTGTTGTGAAATATACCGTTTTATCTGTGAGCTGCAGTTACATGCTCAAGGACACTGTGGTGTTTGGATGCAGATGGATACACAGGAACTGAACTTTATGTTAAACGATCCCATGTCCAACCACTTAGTGCTCTGCTGCAGAAGCATTTTGTGGTTATTTTTCCCAACTTGCATGCTTTTGCAATTAAGCTGGTAAGCTCTAGTGTAACAACATCCCTTCTCTCTTACATTATTGCTCATTTGTGGAAACAAATAAATGTTGCATCAGAGAAAAGCCAAGTTAAACTCTTGCTGCATTAAAAAATAAAAGAAAGAAAGAATACTTACTCATATTATTGTGATGAATACACAAGACTCTATTGAAGCAGTCAGGTGATTTTATGTTTTGAACATGGCTTGAGAGCAAAAGTATTTCACAATTATATATATTTCTAGTTATATGTTGCAAACCAAGTAATATAAAACAAAGGTGGTGGAGAGCAGGGTTTTGTTATTTTGGGATGATATGATCTAATGATCAAAATCTGTCTTGTTACCCTTTGATGTTTCATAGTATTCACTTAAAAAAGCCAGAGTTGGCAACATTCTAACACACTGAAAACTGAATTTTGATTTGTAAAGACAACAATTTCTCACCATTACGACTCCAAAAACATACTTCAAGTTCTTAATGCTGAAAAATACATTGTATCGTTGGCCTGGGTTCTGAACAGAACAATTACCTAATTCCTATGTTTTTCTATTTCATTGAGCATTCTCATACATCAGTGCCAAATAAAACAGGTGAAAGAATGTATTTCACAGTGTCCAAGTTGTAGAAATACTCAGTGAGAAGGAATGAAAGAAGTGGAGGTGGTGAAGGAGTATAAATACCTCAGTGTGCACCAACATACAGGACTGGAGATGCAACAGTGAAGCTGTCTACAAGAAGGGACAGAGCAGACCGCACTTCCTTCATTGTTTGCAGCAAGATTTTGCATGTCTTCTGCCATTATCTGTTAGCAGCATCACAGTCAGTTAGCTAAAAAAAAGTGGAACAAGTTGACAAAGAAGACCGGGTTGGTTCTGCTCTGGAGATGATTGTGCAAAGAAAGATTCTTCATGAAATGAAGAACATTACAGACAATTATTAGCATGTTCTTCGTTAGGCTGTCAAACAGCAACAGAGTGTCTTCATTTAGAGGCTTCTTCGGATCTGTTGTAATACTGACTGCTACAAGAAATCTATCGTGCCCACAGCTATTCATTGTCTACGACTCTTTGAAAGATGGTGTATCAAATAAATTTCCCTTTGGGATTAATTAAACGTTGTTGAATGAATTTGAAGTGGTTGTAACACTGCTCATTTTATGTACAGGACTTATACTGCTCAGCTTGCACTTAAAAGCAAATGTAAACATTTTTTTTAGCAGTCTGAAATGAAACAGCTTTTGTGTTTGGGTAAATCGTCTCGGCCAGTTCCGGGTATTTTGTGATGTACGCACTGTATGAAGGTTTGTGTCTTCATGTTTGTTCATATGTAAAGAGTATGTTTGAAACAGAGGGAGCTCGAACTGCAGCGGCAGCCCGAGGGACTCCGAAGCTCCAGAAGCACATCAGACCCAGCTGACCGCCTCCAGGGGAGGTCAGGATGTGTTGACAGCTTCTTTGGGGCTCGGGGGAAAGCTTCTGTTCATCTCCAGACTATATATGGATGTGTCTGGCATGGTGCAAAATATTGCACCAGGTTTCTCTGTAATTAACACTTTTCAAGGGCTGTCGAAGGGCAGGTGTGCCTGACAGAACGTAGTGTGTGAGAGTATTTGTCATCGGTGGAACAAAACAGCAGTTTACTTGCAAATCTCTGCAGATACAAAGCAGATGTTACTGCTCACACTTTTATCTTTTCCAAACTGTTAACTGCAGTTTTTTTTCTTTTTTTTTTGCACATTATAATTCTTTTAAGACAACAAATCATTGTCTTCCTGTAGTTAATTGTCTTAACACTGAAGCATCTGGATAATGCCAGACATCATTACCTCAGCCTCTCAGAATAGCTCTCATAAAGAGATTTATCCCTCATCAGCACTACAGCCTCTCATCACTTAGAGCTGCGAAAAGCTGCCTCCAGGTGCAAAGGTCACATACAGCTGTGATCCCAGCAGCTATCCCATGATCTGGGCGCTTTCCTTCCCGCTCTGCAGCCTCCATATTGATTTGATTAGTTGCTAATTAAAACTTGGCAGACTGGGCAGGGCACAGAGGAGATTGCTCAATTAGTTGGGTGTCAGAGCCTCTAATTCACTTGCTTTCACCCTCTCCTTCTGTCTGTCTATCCCCTTTTCTCTTCCTGTTCTATCACAGATCCCCATTCTGTTTGATGGGTATAAAAGAAGGATGAAAACAGAGGGAGGATAATTCTCTTAGGAGATAGACTGAGCACTCGTGTGGAGCTAAAAACACCCAGCCCTGTAATCCTTTAGCAAATCTTTGTTTAAAGATCCGGTTTGTAAATTGTAGAGAAAGAGGGCGGGCCTTTTTTTTTTTTGTGCACGTTGCCTCCAGCGTACCTTAATTTCTTCTACCTTCCCTTTCCTGGCAAGTTGCTTACAAGCAGTTGGGATTTTTTTTAAAATTTTTTTTGAGCGCCTCTGGGAGAAAGGATGCAAAAGGAGAGTGCGACAAAGTCAGGATTCCAGATTTTCAAAGCTCTGGAGATAGAAATAGTGTTAAAAGGGGGCTTTTTCAAGCATTCGTTTCGTGAAGAACATTTCGGATAAATTTATAACCTTACATCTCGCAAACGCTGTCTGTGAAAGAAACATTTCTGTTATAATTATAAGCTGCAGCTCAAGGTCCTTTTAGGGTTGAATGTATGTCATTCATAAAATGGGTCTTTTATCCAAAGTGACTGACAGCCTGCTCAGTCAGATCCTTGTCTGGCTCTTTTTGCAAACCACACAGAGATAAAAAGTAAATCCTTTAAACCCATTTTCATCCATTCAAGGCAGAATCTGGAGGCACATGTTGAATGTTTGTCCTATAATTTAACGCCAGAAAAAAACAAAAAAAACATCCAACTTCAATAACAGGTTTGGAGACAATAATAGCAGTCCAGCATCAGTAACTAGGCCAATCACTGCTTTTGGCAGAATTGATCTCTCTACATGAGGTATATTTTACTTGTGGGTGTATTAGAATAACCAGAAACCAAGAAGCTAGCAAAGACCTCGCTACTTTATGAGTTTCCCTTAGGAGCAATAAGAGAAACTGACACAAATATGAACGTAAGCGATGTGCGAAATCAAAGAAGAGGTTTCAATTTGCCAGAGAACATTGACTGTAAGACAAATGGAGCAACATTTTGTGGTCTGATGAATTAAAGATTGGTCTCTTAGGGTCTAGGGGCCAGACAGGTTATCAGGTGACCCTCAAACACCACACCACAGTGAACAGTGGTGTAGGGAATGTTATAGGAATGTTTCTCATACTATGGGCCTTATTATCACATACCAGACATTATGCATCAGCTCTACTTCGGTTCTTGGAGACTTCATGTTGTTTTATGCTGTAGTGGAAATGCCCTCAAAATAGGTGTTTCAATTAGACAAATCACCCCCCAAAACTTTCTGTGTTTTGATACATTAATAAATGTTCCTTTATGCTTTGATTTGGATCAAAGTGTGCATCAGTCATTGTGCGTTTGCATCGAAATAAAAGCTCCCATAAGGATTACTCATGTTTTATACACACTGGTATTGTGTTGAACACAGCTGGAGGAGTTAATAGTTTTTATTGATTGGGAAAACAAAATGATGAGGCCTCTGTGACGCTTCACCAAGCAATATTCTATTGAAAAGACAGAAACGGTAAAAATTACCTTCTCTACACGCAGTGGGAATGTTGTTTAAAGAGAGTAAGGTGAAAAGTTGTCCTCATGAAACCTCTAATGATCTGTAAATGTGGAGTTCATTAAATTGATTGCTTTTAATGTGTGTTTTTTTTTTTAAAAAAAAACCTTAATCATTTGCATTTTATGCAACATGCTGAGGAATTAACACTTAATTGCTTTAATAGGGTTAGAGGGTTCAGGATGGAAAATACATCCTTTCTTAATTCTGAATAGATTTTATAAGCATTCATCCCATGCTGTTTGTGTTTATTTTTATGCACTTATTGAGCCGATATAACTACACATTAGGAAAACCTTCCAAACTCTCACCCACACACACACTAACACACAGCAGTCCTCCTCAATGTCTGTACTGTTCGGCAGGGCAGTCATCCTGCTCCTGGCAATCTGGACAGGGCCTGCATTCATTAGTCAACTTTATGCTCTTATATAATATTTACAAGCAGCAGCTCATAAGACTCAAGAGACTCTGAGCTTCCAGTCAGTTTTGGTCGGGCGTTCGGGCTGCAGGAGAGCTCGCTCTCCTCTGAGCTGACCTTCTCTGACTTTTATGTGAATTCTGCAGTTTCCCCAACAAGCAGTTGATGATCTCAGTGGCAATTATCAGGACGCTGGCGTCGATCAGCTTTAAATTGGCTTGAACTTGAACTATTTCTGTTTATTTAGTGACGCCGCTCGCTGTCTGGCGGCTTAATGACGAAAATATATAATGAGCATTTCAATAATATACATTCAAAATAAAAAAACTTATAAAACGCTCCAGTGATTTATACTAATTAACGCTTACATGTCACTATGACGTTATTTCTAAATACTTTCACATAATTAATGATAAAAAATATTTAGGAAAAAAAAACCATAGGTGTTTCACTTGGTTGATCGAATTAATTAAACAATAAATAATAAGGATTAGGTTTATAGTATTCTAGATATATTTAAACCTTTTGATACTATTAGTCACAATATATTATGGAAAACAGTTTTGTACTGTTGTCTCGTAATAACTTATAATTGACTTTACATTATTTACGTAATGAACAGTTATTTGTTAGGATTAATGACTCTGATTGTACTATAGCAAGCTGTGGGATCCCACAGGGATCAATTATGGGACCACCCTTATTTCTTACATATACATAATTTGTCTGTTGAATTAGTTTATTTGTTTCCTCTGTTATTAGGTATGATACTCAGTTTTGTTCAATGTAAATTTTCTGTACTAATGACTATTGAAAGTGTTTCCAAATAGCTCAGTTGAGGTTGAAAGGCCTCCTTACCATCACCCTAATCTTTACTAAGGAACTGATATCGTTGTGTTGTTTCAAATAAAATATTCACTCCATATCTGTTGGGGTCATTAGTAATTTTTGTAGCACATATGTCCAGAAATGTTTTAAAACTGTTATAGTTTGATTAAAATGGATATTACAGATTATTGCACCTAAACATAATTATATTCATACATTTTGCAAAAGAAGTTTCATTGAATTATTTTAGATTCGTGTAGTGAAACCTTTTAAATTATTTAAGCTCCTGTGTATTTTTTCAGATTAGTTTTGAATAGTTTTGAATGCATTTTATTTATCTCTTTTACCCTGTTAAACATCTGCACAATTCAGTGTTTCAAAGTTAACTTTTTAGACACAGTTGGATCCAATTAATTGATCAAACATTGAAAGTGCATTTCAGCCAATTATTCTCACATTTTTAAAGTACGCCTGGTGAGCAAGATGATATTATTACAGGCATTTCATTTTAGTGTCTAGCAGTTTGTAAGAATACATACTGTATGTCATTAATTGTTTTTCATTCTTTTACTTTTAACAAAAAATGTTATGGAGTAAAAAGTTGGACGACTCAAATGAAGGACGGCAGCAGATTCAGTGCACTGGTCACAAACCACAGTAGTTGTTTACGTAACAAACCAGTGGTACAGGAAGAAACCAAAAGCAGCATGAAAAACCAGAAAGAGGACCGGGACCGCAAAATCAAATCTATTAATCAAAAGAAGGTGTGGCAGTGAACAAATTAGCAGCTTTCAGAAGAATAGAAAAATCACACCAAAAAAGGCGGAATAGCAAAACGTGAGAGAAGAAAAGAAGAAAACAAATACTGTAAATGCAGGAATCGTATAACACAAATCAGAATATTTTCTCTCCAAAGCCACTATAACTTTTCATCAAGATGAGTTAAAAATAAAATCTCAAAAAAGGTCATAATGTGGGAGTGACAGAAAACCAAAGGCCACATGAAAGAGCAGAGATTAAGAGAGACAGTCTGCGCGAGTATGAGGTCCTTTACAGCTCTTCTCGTACGCAAAAGGAAAAACCCAGAAGGTCCACACAAATTGAAGGTGTTTGAGTGTGTGTGTCCATCAGGTGTCAGAGAGGGATGGGAACATGGGCAGGTCCTGGTAATGAAGGACTGATAAGTCCCTTTTTCCTGGGCCTAGGTTAATTGTGCCTTGAGATAAAGGGTAATAAATTGTCAAGGGGTAATGGCAGGAGCCTGGGCTGGGCCCTGTTCCACATTCATCATGACTGTCTGGGTCTGTGCGAGCCTGGGCAGCACCGAGCAGCACTAAAGGACTGTGAGGAGGAAGAACAAGAGTAAGAGCAAATCCTAGAAAGCTTTAGAGGAATATGTGAAGTTTATCTAACTGACAGGAGCAGCAGTGATCTATTAAGACAGAGAAAAAATAGTAGAGAGAAAAAAACCAAACATTTTTACAACAAATCTGGGGTTTGAATTTTCAGCCTCTGTCATAATTGTGTTGCGGCGTCTCAGAACATGTTTTGCCTGGTTTTACATGTAGAAACATGGACAGCATCATCATGTGACGATGACGATACGGAATAAAACTGAAATGTGCTTCTTCTGTATATTGAGTGTATTTGGGTGGAGGGTTTTAAAATTTGGCAAGGAGTTAGTTTGGTCATGATCTCAAGCTCTTGTTTTAAATTTTTCCAAACACATCTATGTGCCCACAAATGCTGTACATTATTAATATAAATAAACATAATAAAAAGTGTGATTACCTACTGTTGGAGCTACTTTAAGCTGAGTGAAATTCCTTAATGCAGGCAAAGCATCTGCATAGCAAAGCATGTGATTAGATAAAGCAGTTACTTTAAAACGTGTGCTGTACTTTTTCAAAAAGTTTCAGTATGTCCAAAAGTATGTAGAGGTCTGACTTGGCTGTAGGTTATATTATGATACTATATGAGATGCTTCAAAAGGTCATTATTGACTTAAAACAGCATGCTTTGTGTGTCATTCAAAGGCAGATATTAAAAGTTTGATGGGCCTCGAAGCATTTCTAGTAGAAAAAGAAACTGTATGAAGTATGACAATGTCACAGCGACTAAGAGGTTAGAGCTTTTTCATAGGATGAATCTGACAACATAATGAGTCCCACCAACCTGCACTTCAATGAACTGGAGTTATTTGTTGTAGTGGATTCATGGTGCTGGAAAGCAGATGGGAACAAATCTGACTGCTCTAGATGGCAAGCTGTGATCCTTGAAGAAGGAGTTTATGGCAAGCCATTAAAAAGTGGAAAAGTAAAATCAAAAGCCTATTTGGTTCATAGATTTAGGGGCATCTTTAACAGAGATTCTGTGGCTGCATGTGGGGACAAAGAAGCCGCAACTCTTGTCACTCTATCTAAATGACCTGTCCATCTAAGATTTAAGTTCAGACAGCTGTGTCATTGACGAAAACAAACTACTAAAAAAGCACTGAGGGTTAGGAGGCCTGGAGATGAAGCATGCTGCAGCCTCTGTGAGCCAAACAAAGGCTCTGTGGCTCACTGCAGACTCAAGGGAGGACATTACGGACAGACAGGTCTTAATGTCTCTACTCCCCTTGAGAATTAATGATTAAAGGTAAAATGTTTACTCCTACATCAAGGTATGTCATATGTTGTATTTTCTGGAATGATATATGTTATTTTACTTTTGCTGTTGGATGAGCAAGTATGAGTGTAGCATCTTGTCCAAATGAAATCTAAACATTTATCTTCTTCCTGGAAATACTTTTTCACACTCAATCAGTTCAAGACAAGCGGATTTGTCCCAGCTGATATCATCTGAGATAGTAATTTCATGTCAGAGTATAAAATAATAATAAAAAAGAAAATACATACATGACATGAGACCCAGAGGAAGACCCAGGACATGCTGGAGAGACTAAGTTTTTCTTGGTTGGCCTGGGAACACCTTGGCATAACCCCTGGAGGAGCTGACCCAAAGGAAGAAACTTATTTTAACCCTTTCCTGTGCTGTTTAAAAGGAGGAATGCACAGAGTGGCAACAATATAAAGCAGGGTTCTGCAACCTTTACTGTCCAAAGCACCATTTTTACCCTCAGTGCAGCTAAAAAAAAAAGCCTCACTCAGAGACGTGTATGTTTAGAAAATATTTAAAATATTTAATATCTACTGTATTAAATATTTTATTTTTATTTTAGATTTTAGAATGGAAAACATGTTTGCAAAAACAAGATGGATACATTGTTTTAGGATGTTATATTTGTGGAAAAACACAAATATCTAACCTATTGACAAGAAAAATAACATGTTTTAATTAATGCAACCTGCATGCTGTTATTGCATTCATACTTAGAAATATTTTTGTATCGTCTTAGCCACAGTTATAAAGAGCTGCAGGTTGCAGACCCCTGGAATAAAGTGATATCCATAGATGTTTAAGCCGTAAAGTATTAAAAATTGCAAATGTTTCAGAGTATCAGAATCTAAATCTGAAGGCACCTCATGAATTATGAGGTGTGGTGAGCTATTCTTTCTGATAGTTGCCATTAAAAAGGAGACGCTGTGCACAAGCACAATGAGAAAACACAGATCACGGGACTTCAGCCGAGAGTATATTTAAATTATTATTTTTTCTTTAAAATATGAAAATGAAACAGCCTGTAGAGCATTGTACCATGAAGGGGCAGATTGCAGCCAGATGCCATCAGTAAATTTTTATTATTGAAAGTTCACACAGAAATATTTATTTACCACACCAGTTACCGGAAATCTATTTTGCTGCAGCGGGAAGGTGTGAGAAGGGAACCTCAAATATCACGTCTTAACATCCCCTCTTACTGTGGTGTAGTCTGCATTTTAAGAAACAGCACAAAATATATTTCAGGTTATATTAAAGTTAGAGCCTGTCAAGTGCCTGAGTGGTGAGACAGTAAAACTCTCCGCTGGTGTTACATGATAAATATATTCTGAGGTAACATTCACAGATGCTGTCAGCAAGATGTTCTATAGTTCATCAAGCAAAAAAACAATTCGCAGTACGTGTTTCACTGGGATTCGGTGAGCCACCTTGGCAGCATGACAGATCACTTCTTCACACTGAGAGATTATGGTGTTGGGAGGTAGCGCATGGGCTGAGGAATGAAGCTTCCCACACATTATACAGCAGAGCTGCTCCCACGGAGGAGCCTGATGTTCCCACCATGCAATCATGACACTCAGTGCAGTGTGACATATGATGTGTGTACAAACAGTAAGCACAAGGGAAGGGGCTGTTGTTGCTTTCGACTGTTTTATGTGGGTCACACATGGTGTAGCGAGGCACCACGGGGTGGAGAGGACGTTCTTCATGCAGCCCATATAGGAAGTCAAACATTGCCCTTGAGATGTGACTTCACGTCTCAAAGGAAATCATCATGCAGAGTTATGTGTGGCGCACGTTAGTGACTTTCAAACAAGAACACAGGTAGGACTACTGCAGGTTGTCTTTTTCTTTTTTTTTTTTTGTGGGCTCAAGTGTCCCTTATTTTGACAGTAGGCTGACAGGAATGGGGTAAGGAGAGGGGGGAAGACATGCGGCAAATGCCACCGGGTCCGGGAGTCGAACCCTCGACGGCCGCGTCGAGGACTCAAGGCCTCCAAGTGTGGGTCGCGCTATCCCCTATGCCACCACGGCACGCCCTTCTTTGTCTTTTTCTAAGGGAAATTTAGTCAATAATAATCAATCTGTAATGGTTCCAAACAGGTTTACTCGAGATCTTTAAAACAAACAAACAAAAAGAAAAACTGAAGGGAAAGTGAAGCTGACTTCCACCTACATTTACACAAAAAGTACAAAGACTCGTAAGAATATTCTCACTAATATATTAAAATAGACTAGACTTGCCCTACGTTTTTGTTACTGTGCACAGTTCTGACCATATTATTTCTATTCACTACATACCAAAAACTGAGAAAAAAAAATTTATTCAGAAACTTACATACATTTCCCTTGTATTTGATTTACCTTTATAACTGTGGGGCATTGAATCAAATGTTTTGGGTTTGTCTTCACTCGCGTCTCAAACTAGTTTGCATGGATGTTGAACTATTCGCTCTGAAAGGTCTGGTGTACCTGAGTGAGGATTGTAAGCTGCCTAGATGCACACAACTTTTCAGCTCTGCAGACATTTTTTTTTTTCTTAAATGACTTTTAAAAAAAGGTTGCTTTGTGATGGCAACCTTAAAACAATGATGGATGCATGGATGGATGGATGGATGTGCTTTCCTCAGACTCTCACATCATGATGCTGCCACCCATGTACCTCATAAAACGGCAGGAAGGTCCTAGGAGTCCAAGCTTCTTCTCCATTGGTCATCATGGCCAAACGCTTCAGTTTCAATGTAATTAAATCTCTGGGTATTTCTTCATAAATTAACTTTTCACCAAGTGCATTTGTAAACAGTTACACAAATCCAACTTTTCTCTTAAAGAACACGTGATCAGTATACATAGAGTAATTCTGCACAAGTTTGACTTCTCTAAGTACTGAACATTTCAAGTGGGACCCAGATTAATTAGACACAGACTGACGTTGTAAATCTTTTATTATTGCTCATTATGATAATTTTCTGCCTGCAGCTAATGAAAGCAACATTTAAGATTAGAATATTACATCAGACCAATAAAAATAATTTTATTATAGAAATGTGTGCTTAATGAAAAGTATGTTTATTACCTGCTTAACGACAGTCATTTTCAAAAGGTATTCCAGAGTAACGAGTCTCATCGGAACGCATGTTCTAATTCTTTGAACGTGACTGTATATCTGAGTGGCATCACATTCAATTTTGAGACTACTTCAAAATTATATGGAGATAATCAAAAGAAGTCCAAACTCTTTAAAAACTGTATAAAAGTCATTTACAGAAGCTGTGAATCATGTGTCAGCTTCAGTCTTGTTGCTATAAATCAACGTCAGTTGCAAGCAGCACCAGTTAATTTATCACCTACGAGGATGATTGCCAGCTTTTAAATTATTCCTGGGGTGACTTGTCCTGAGGATATAAACAGATACTTAAAATAATTTAATATCAAGAGCTCCCTTCTGGTCACTGACATCTGGGGAACTATCTTGAATAAGATAAAAACCTGATAATGAACTGAATGCATGGCACCACAGCCAGACTTATCATACTATTCTGTTGGTAGATAATTAAGAGTTAATTAATTAGTTTTCAGATGTTTACTCTGACTTACTTTCACTGTAGACTCATTCTCAGGGACACTGAAGTGCCACTGAAGTTAGATGATAGCAAGCAGGTGTGCTGCTGCTATGTGAAGATATTCCTCCTCCTTATCAAACAGATGAAAACAAAGCAAAATGCAGAAGAAGAGAGAAAAAAGACTGGAACAAAAAAAAAGGGTAAACAAACAGCACCGGGACCTTGGTTTAAGACCTGCTTTCAACTTGAGCTTTTAGGACTACAAAAACTTGCACAACTACCAGAAACACACAGCGCCAACAATGTTTTATTCCTGAGAGTAGACAAAACCCAGCAGCTTATTCCTCTGACCTGCATTGTTTTTCGTCTGAACCATTAAGTCTCCCAGTCCCAGCATTCTTCATTTAAGTCTGTTTTGTAACCATTGATCGAAACTACATGAGGCTTTAGCCAGTGGACTCAGGAGAACCGAAAGACACATTTATACAGAACGCTGCTTTCAGGCTGCATGTGAACAGAAGGATTAGGGCAACTAAAGTTTTCTAAATTTATATTTTGTAACCAACTTGCACTTTTACCAGGTGTACAGTTGCTGTTGAAAAAGCAACAAATCGAAAATGTATGAAGTGCAAAAAAAACCAGAAGCAGCATTATACTGCTACCATCGTGTTTCATAGTGTGGATAATGTACAGCAATGACCAAAATTACTCACATCCGTTGTAGAATGAAGGTGTAAAGTAAACCTTTAATTTTATCATCATGCTTATTCTGTCTGGAGGTAATATTAACAATATTTTTTTTTATCTGAAAGCGAATCAAGGAAGGGAGCTAAACATTAGGGCAATGGCAAGGAGGCGTTCCAACTTCTAAGGTTTTTATTTTCTTTACCTTTTAAGAGACTCTTGTCTCATTTCATATCAGAAAAAAACTTTTTGATTGTATTAAACTGATTTTAAATGAACTCTTCCAGGGGCATGAATAATTTTGGTCAGACATGCTTGTCAAAAAAGTTTAATATTTGTTTTATTTGACCAGGCTTTGTCTCTCCCTCTGGGACCAGCATTCGTACCATTTTCATAACTAACTTGTGGAAACTGTTACATGACAAAACAACATAGCTGAATTAGATAATGATAAATGTCCAATTAAATGAATCTCATGTGTCTTATTTTATTATAATCTAATACGAACTACAGTGAAATGAGTAGTAATTATTTAAACCATCTATTTCAGATGCATGAATGGCAAAATTTCTCATTAAGCCATTAGATATTTTTCTAAAAGTGAAGATGGTTTACTTATGCTAAATTATGGAGAAAAGTTTAGTGAGTCCTCAATTATGTTTCCGGTGAAAATTGGCCACATTTCTCCTAATTGGGCATTTTGAAACTTAATCCCACACATCTGAGTCAGTGTTTTTATTAACATCTTTTGGAATAAATTTTACTTTTTTTTGTTGCTTTTTTCCATAAAGGCCTCACTAGTGGAGCAGTGACTAGTAATTGTCTTGTCTGTAGGTTCTACTACCTGAGCTAGAGATCTCTGCAACTTCAGGATGAGCCTTTTGGCTATTTCTCGGATTAGCGCTAGCTTTGTCCAGTTTGTCCGTTTGGGTGGCCCGCCGTGTCTTGGTAGGTTTTATGTGCCATTCCTCTCTTTTCATTTTCAGATGATGGGTTAATCAAGTCTCTGTGACATGTTCAAATCTTGGGATATTGATCTATAACCTAACTGCTTTAAACTTTCTCCCGGACCTGTCAGCTATGTTCTACTGTCTTAATGATCCTGGTTGTTCATATAATCTAACAAACCTCTGAGGAAATCACAGAAGAGATGGATTTTTTCTGAGATTAGACTATAGAAAGAGGGGATATTTTCAATACAAATGCTTGCAACATTTCCTGGACTTTGGCTGCTAGCGATGGCATATGGCAGTGGAAGTATCATGCAACGGAAACGTTTTCAGTTTGAAGACCATGCATCATTTTTCTTCTACCCAATAAGGATACAGTGCATGAGTTAGCTTACCACATAAAAACCCAGTAAAATACATGGAAGTTTATGGTTTAATCATGACAAAAATAGGGAAAAAAATCGAGTTGAAGGAATGATGATGAATACTTTCCTAAGCCACAGTAAAAAAAAAAGAAAAAAAAGGAAAAAACAGAAGATTTTAAAATAATTTAGAAGAAAGATAAGCGAATTTCATAACGGTGAATCAACGACAGTGGATGTCAAGGGTAAGAAGGATAAAAATTAACAACAAAGCAAGAAAGAAGATGGAGAGCCGGCGAACGCTCAGATTAATTTGTTCTCAGCCTCGCCATACCTGGGCGCACACGCCGTCGCTCTGCTCAACCAGTCAGTGCTCACCGCTATAAATCTCGGAGTGACATTTTGGGCGGCGAGTGGCGCGTAAACATGGCTGGCTAAATGTCAGCGCGGAGAGCAGACAAGCCTGACTTAGAAAGAGTGAGAGTGGAGGCAGTAATGTCACCACACTTAAACTCACCCGCCATCAGTCTTCATGACATTTAAGAGATATATCCCTGGATGCATCTGGTCGAAGGGAAAAAGTTTGCCGAGAAAGCTAGGAGGAACTGATGAGTCAGGGGATTTTAAGTCCTGACGTGACCACACACGGAGGGGAAATGATTGTGCTCTCTTCCTTTGTGTAATTTTATTTTTTTTATGATTTAGAAGCCAGCAACTTTAAAACTCAACTAAAACTGAAAGAGAAATATGTTATTTCATTACATTTTTTTTAATGTCCTTTCTAATATTCTAGTAAGGATCACATCTCCTCTCAAAACCTTCAGTCCCCATATAATCCAATATGTCTCTCAAGCCATGCCAGTCATGTTCTCTTCCTCTATTTCTGAATCACAGGAATCCAAATGCAAAAAAAAACAACAACAAAGAAATAAAAGCCACTTGATAATTCATCATTCATCATCCTCTCTCCTCTGATGTTCTTTCTTCAATCTCTCTCACTGCTGCATGGGGGCTGTATTGATTTCTAAATGAATAATTGAGAAAGATGGTTTAACTGCTCTTTTCAAATGTCCGCAGTCTCCTCTTAGATTCTCGTAGTCCGCTCCTTCTTGTTTTCCTTTCCCTGGCTCATGACCTTCCCTTATTGTGCCATCAAGCCCTCCTTGTTTTCCTCTTGCTCCCATTTCTCATTTTCTCTGATCACGCTGCTGATGTGGAAGGTTCTGGGGGAGAATGGATTCCCCGCTTGGCTAGCTGGTCCATCCAACCTCTGCGTCTCGTCAGTCGGGGAAGACAGGGTGTGGTTTCAGAGCTCTGCTGGGAGCCGTGTCCACGTCTGTCTCTGTTTTCAGCATCTTTGCTCTCCTCACAGACACATTTCCTGTTTTTAGCTCCCATCTTTATGCCACCTTCTCTGTTTGCTCCGCTCCATTTAATTAAGTTCAGTTCTGATCAAGCACCTTCCCAGTATGTAACTATTTTAAACAATTAGTTTTTTTGACATATTTGGTAAAGCTTTCATTATGTTTTGACAGAATAATAATCTGTGAAAAAAGTCAATTTCCTAAGATTTCTCCCAGTTGTCCTACCGCTATGAGCAGAAATACATTGATCCCAATCAGAAGCAACCAATTAGAGGAGGGTCTTAGAGCTGTCAATCAACCTAATGTACGTGCTGCTCCACAAGGGTATCAGAAGCAACCCTATCAGAGTATTTTTACACATAGCAGTAGGACAACTGGGAGGAGGTGGAAGAGCTCTTTCTGTCTTTCTTTTACAGATTATCTGTCTCGTATTATTAAATGAACAAATATGTAAAAAACATATTTATAAAAGGTACATACTGCTGCTTTAAACCCTCAACCACGAAAGTTCAGGGTATTTTCAAATGAACTATGTGCCTGCTCTTTCCTAGGAAAAGTTTCTACCTATCTAATCCATTTTTTACATTTTTGACACCGGCCATTTGGGCTGGTCAGCATTAGGAGGGGAGCCCACAAGCACCATATAAAATATAACTTATTCATGTATCATTTGCAACCTTAAAGCAAGCCTTACTTTGCTTTTATGCAAATACGGGTAATGGAAAGCTCGTACGCCTCGGTGTTGAGCATGCGTGCCCTTCCCGCTGCTAAGAATATTGAGATGAAGCTTTGTTTAAAGAACGCTGCGCTCACATGGAGCGAGGAGACAATTATCCCGTTACTTCTTCTGTTCTTTTGGCATAAGTCTGTAAGACAAACAGGGACATTCAAAGAAATTAAATTTTCATAAACTGGGTTGTAGAGGGAGGAGGTGCTCACCCAGGGAGCCATTCACTGTTTAAGTATAATCAAACGTACATCTCTGAAAAGATTACCACATGAACTTGAGAAAGCATAACGCCATCTTGAATGCACCTTCATTATCTGCTCTCTTTGGCCTACATGGCACATCTGACTCTGTAGTAGGGTTGAAACCATTCTTCGAATGGTTCGAGTACCTCAATTATTAAAATTCCTCGAGGAAAATGTATCTGCCTTCTTTAAATTATGTTTTATTATATAGTGCACCATGTTCCGCCCGGATCATTATATGTGGAGGGCAGCACTCTTACTTCCACCTATGAGTTGTTGTGAAGTACTAGCAGCATGGTGTTGAATTATGCGGCGTTTTGTGAGGGCTTGGGGGACAAATAAGGATTGTTGAATTTTGCGGTGCGGTCGCTGGACTGTGACAGTTTTCTCTGGCATCGGAATCGCGTCGTCACGGTTTTGGAGCAAATGGTAGGAATGGCGCAGAGAGAGAGAGAGAAAGAGAGAGAGAGAGAGATCCGATTCCTTGGATAATCGTAATAATATTCTATAGAGTACTCGATTACTAAAATGTTCTTTTACAACAGCCCTACTCTGTGGTGTCAGAAACAAAAAGCCAAGTGAAACTTTTCGTCATCAATGAGCCTCTAATTCTTCTCTTGACGCAGTCTCACCAACGAACCACATGAAAAGGGTCGAATGCACACTGTAACGCAGCGCAACATGAGTGACGTCTCCTGTAATGGCAGCTAAACTCTTAAAAGCCCTCACCATGTTTAACTTGACAGTCTCCAGCTAGGATATCACATCCAAAGCAACATTTCACATAAAGGAACCCCATTGCATCACAGGAAGGTAACAAGCGTCATAAATATGAGAAAAAAGGAGAAGAAAATCTGACTCACCTTTGATGTTTATTTCTAGAAAAGAACATGTGCACATCAGTCTTCCATCAGGGCAAACTTTTCAACGTCGTGGCTGTAAAAAAATAAAATAAAATAAAATTCAATGTGACAAAAATGTATTCACTTTCAAATCCCGCAATTGTGAGTGTCTTTGAAGCTGGTTGTCTTGTGTTTAGTGCAAATATCTTGATCAGCTTCACTGATGAAATAGGGATCAATTAAAACAGATGTACCCTGATGTAATCATGACAACATGTGCAGAATTAGAAGGAAATTTACACAATTAAAGCAACTGATCAGAGTAGCTTTTTAAATGACTTAAGTGAAAATATAATAAACTTATGTCAGTAATACTCTTATCATAAATAAGACTCAGTGACCAATAAAATACTTGAGGATAACTTAAAATGTTTGCACACTCTGTGTGTGTGTGTGTGTGGGGGGAGAGTCTGGCTAGTTCCTGAATGTTGTCGATGGTTTGTTGGTTCGAGTTCTTTTTATTTTAGTTTGTTTATTTGGTCAGACTTTTGTTGAAAAAATTAAGTCAAAACCTTGACCGAGATAAATGAATCATTAAAAGAGGAGGAAAAAAGGGTGTTGTGGTGGCGCAGCGGGTTGGGCGCGGCCCGCATGGAGAGGCCCTGGACCTGGATGCGGCCGTCCCGGGTTCGATTCCCAGCCTGGTGATCTTCGCCACATGTCTTCCCTGTCTTAGCACTTTCAGTTAAAGGCCTATATATACAGTATATATCTTGGAAAAAACTAGAATAATCGTCTACTGAGCTTTCCTTGTTTTGCTGCTCTCGTTATTAATTTCTGAACACAAGCTGACGGAAGAACCAAGGCGCCAGCCGGTCTGGGTTCATTGCTGGAGCAGCGAGCGGTGATTACTGATTTCTCAGTCAGAAAATGACAACGCACCAGCAGGAGAGCCACGCTGGCCTCGCTGATTTGGGCAAAGTGCAGCAGAGCCTTTTCTTTCCAGGGCGGAGTCCGCGAAGCGGCAGCAGAACTGACCCTGACAGACCCGGGACAGGGACCTGATCAGGACACAGGAGGCTCATCACTGAAGTGCCACGATGTTCGCAGCTGCCAGCGAGGCAGCGGCACAGATGATTATTTTATTGCTGTGAGGTCCTCTCATTGTGAGCCAAGAGAAAATACCTCTGCAGGGTTTTAAGAAGAGTCTGCAGAGATACTGATGGATTGATATAAGGGCAGAATCACTTTATCTTTTTCTCTTTTTTTTATCATTATCTGAACGAGAATTTCACCTCAGGATATATTATTATTTTTACTGCACAAAGAAGATTAGAAATATGCAATATTGAATCAAAGATGGGGTTTTGTAGGTGTAATGATGGATAAGATGAACGCTGAACCACTTTAGAAGCGTCATAAACTTTGCTGGTAACAAGAGGAACCAAAGTGTGTTGACCAGGAAAGAATCAACTATTATTAAAAATTAAAGCAAAAAAACCCACCGGGTCAACCCCAGGTCAGAGACCGATTCAAGAAAAACAAAAACAAATCCAACCCAGACGTTCATTTTGTGGCAGAAGGAGCACACAGACCAGATCCCCTGGGTCGATACAAACAGGTTTGTTTAAGAACCTGCAATTTGTTGGAAAGTTTCAGTTTGTTAATATACTATTTTAAAAAAATAAATAAAAAAGCTTCTTTTGTCTGTGTTGCAATGGCAGTTCTTGATACATTTTATAATAGTAAAAAAAAATACTTTGTGTGTTTTGTCATTACAATCACAGACTGAATGTATATTACTTGCGTTTTATTTGACAGAGAAGACCAACATAAACTACTGTGTAAAGCTGCATTTTTTTTCTTTAAATATTATTTGTTGAACTAAAAATTGGAAAAGTTTGGCATACTCAGCCCTCCGTAACTCTGATACCCCAAACTCTTTTCTGTGAAGGCCTCAGATAGAAATTTGGAGCTTGTTCCATCAAACTGGTTCTAATGCTGAACTGATGTTAGAATCAGAACCCGTTAGCTACTTATGTTTTATCTGCTCAAGCTCTAGCTCTTGTCCCATAAACAGTTAATTAAACAATTAATGTCAGAACTCTGAAAGGACAGCTGCTGCTGTATGATCATTGTAAAAAAAAAAATTGTGAGGGAATTTAGCCAAACCGCTAACTAGCTACTTCAGAAAAGCTGCTATCGTTCTAGCTGCTGTAATCAATCTTCCTTCTGCACTGCTAGGAAGGCGGATACATGAAATGAGCGTGCTGTCATCAAATCTCCAAGATTGTGTTTTTGAAAGGTAAAATCAATCGATATCAGATGTGACTTACATCTGTGAATCAATGAGTATTTCTTTCTTTTGTTTGTTTGCTTTTGACCGGTGAAACTCAACACTGCAGCCAGCAGACAGAGGTCATTTGGTCTCTCTAGTGGAACATCTGGACGACACCAGGAATCAGACCTGACTAAACAACGTGCCTGTCGGTTCTTTGGGTCGTTCTTTAAAACACCATTTTTATTTCAGTGAGCTGTTTGATGTGCAGCAGACACCGTGCCTCCTCTACATGTATAGATTTATGAACCCTGCATGTGACCTCACGTTAGTCTCTGCAGGGCTCCCTCGCCTGAGGCCGTGTTTGTGTGTGGGACGCAGCGAAAGCGCTTCTCCTGCTACCTCCCTGATGTTCCGGCACACATCATCTAACAGCAGGTGGATGAGTTAAAAAAAAACCAAAAAAAAAAACCCAACCCCTGCACTCCCGCGGTTCTCGGTGTTGTTATTTTGTCCGATGGCTGATGTTTTCGGACACTTCCTCGTGTAACACCACCCAACCAGCCTTTCACCTTTTCACATCTGCTCTCCCAGCGTCTTGCACAAACAGAGCTGCTAAATCTCCTCGTGCTTTCTCCACAATTCTCACTGCTGGTGAGCTGTTATTAAATTATGTAGCAGCCACTCTAGCTCACCAACACGTACTGCCTTCTCTTTGCCTGGTGGGAAATGCATTGGCTTGACAGTTTAACTCATAGCTGTGTGAAGTGGAGCCACCTCCAATTGGATTTGACGGTTAAGGATCTTTATGTTTTGGTAGATGTGCGGCTCCACGGAGCAGCAGAGGCGAGCGGGGGGATAAAAGATTAAGTCATTTTTCTGTCCACTGGAAAGGAGATTACAGAGATAAGAGTCATTACCAGACAGCTTGTGATCAAAGTCAAACTCTTTCCATTTCATTTAAATCTTCAAATGGCTGGTGATAACGTTTACTGATGGTGGCTTCTTTAACTCGCTGCTTTAGATCGATTCTCATCTCAGTTTGAGCGTCTGGTCTCGGTTCTCGTGGTTTTTTTTGGGGTTTTTTTTTTTTGAGTCACAAGAAAGAAAGAGAGAAAAAGACATTATCGGCATGGCTGATTACTGCAGTGGAGAACTTCTCATAAGGACCTTAACATGAGTGCCAGAAGACAGCACACAGCCAGCAGAGCTTACTGCATATGTTTAGGTGATAAGGGGATACTTTGCATGAACTGTCTCCATGTTGTCAAACTCCATTAATTTCACCCTCGCCGATGAATCAGCAGCGTCCTCAATTGATGTGGCTTATGACTTAAAGAAACTCCTTCCAGGAAGTAAAACATAACTGGATGTTTGAACTCAAGGAAAGGAACTAATTAGTTATGACAAAAAAAAAAAGGCCTGCATGGAAGAGTTTCGCCAATGTTTGAAAACATGATGGTTCTGGTAGTGTTACTGTCTGGAAAGTTAGGATTTGAATACTCTGAGATAAATAATATCAGTTTATCTAGTCATTGTGTAAGTCCTTGGAGTGGTTTTCTTTGTGCTGTTCAATTATGGTGATTTGATGAGGCTCAACAATTGTGTTTGTATTTCCTCAGACAAATGCAAAGATTTAAACGCAAAATGTTTTTGAAAAATGTTGCAATATCAGTGCTTTTGTAAAAGAAAATGCAGCAACAATCAAGGCGAAAGATTTTTTGAGCTGTTAACGTATTTGTATGCGGAGTGGCAGCAGCGCCCAGATGGCCACTTATCACTTTCTTGGGTCGACTCTTGTCTTTGCTGTGAGCTGTGGGGTGGAATGGTTGCAGACTTTACTGTGAATGTTTTCACTATGTTTGAACATCAAGAAAAATACCAATGCACACTGATTGCACCAAACGCTGATTAATGATTTTGTTTCAGAAATACTAGTTTTAATGAAACAACCACCTGAATTGTTAAATTTTTTTTTTAGTCTATAAGAGTAAAATATAATTTTTTTGATGTAAAAAAAAAAAAATTACCTGCAGTGTTTTTGTATTTTTGTTTGTTTGTTTGTCTCGAGCCCTGGAAGTGTTTTATAGATTTCCTAAAACAACAAAAAACAATTTTCATTCATTTTCCAATGATGACGATGGCTTTGCAGATAGATAAGCTTGACTGCGGAGCAGTTTTGCTAGACGGGATGTGAAATTCTGAAACGTAGTATCTCAGAGCTGCAGGCTGCACAGATGGAGGATGAGGGATGAGGGGGAAGAAGCAAGTATCTTTCAATTTGAGTGTTTGTGGGTAAGTTAAACATGTAGCATTTTATATGAGGAAAATATGATGGAGTGACGAGCGCACGGCTCGTATCAGGTTTAAAATTTCTTCTGCTGCAGACAGAAAGAGGAGAACTGTGAGTGAGAGTAAAGATGAAAGCCGAGGACAACATAAGTCATATTTACCACATACCTCTGTTGCATCTGTAATTCAGTACGTCTCATACCAATCTTACTCACAGCTACAAAGGTAAGTGTAAAGTTTCATGTTAAGGGAAAAAGTTTTCTGTTAAATTAAAAAGAAATAATGAGCTGGAGTTCACTGGCATTGAAGTTGTTTAAAAGATTAAGTGAGAGTACTAAAATCTTTGTTTAATTCTTAAAGAGGACTAACCCTGAAAAACCCAACATCTATAACAACCTTTTTCTGCAGTGTTTGTTGAAGTATTCATACCTCATGAACATTTCTACATTACGTTACAACCATAAACTTCATTGTATGCTATTTCAGAGCATAAATGTGAAGTTGAAAGGAAAAGCACTCACGATATTCAAAAATCTTTGCGAAAATAAAATCTCAAAAGTGAATTTGTGTCAATGTGTTGCAGAACCAACCTTTCCAGTCTTTCAGGTTGCTCATCCTCTAAAGGTTTGGCTAATTTCTCTTTTTTGCTCAACAGCTCCAGCTTCGTCAGACTGAATGTAAAGTTTCTGAGGTTTTTAATTTTCAACTCTGTTAACATGCCTTGATTGGACTTAGATCTGGACTTTGACATATCAACACGTGCTTTCATCTATTCCATCACAGCTCTGGATGTACAGTATGTTGAAGGTTGTCGTCCTGCTTGAATGTCTTTTCCAGTTTTCAGGTCATGTCGAAAACTGCTAAAGGTGGAGAAACAACTTACCGTTACAGAAAAACTGCTGGTCTGTCATCATCGGTGGCCATCCTAACTTACCCTTACCGACCGGCTCCGGTCCGTACAACTAGCAATAGAAGAGAACAAGGAAGAGTGACTGACAGACCTTCCCCCATGCTTTTCTCCCCCATTTTGTGTTGGTCGTTCACTGATTAATCTAACTTGTCCTAAGACAGGAGTGTGTGTGTGTATAGTTGCACCCCGCCTCTAACTCCATGACTGCTGCAGATAAGCACCAGTCCCCCCAGTGACCCTGCATGGATAAGTGGGTGTAGATAATGGATGGATGTTTGAAATTACTCACCTGAAACATCTTCCTTTTCAGGATTCATTCAATATAACCCTAATAAAGAATGAGACGGCCAATGCTGTCAGTAAATATTGTCCACAAATCCCAAAAGAGGAGTTAAGTGTCTGCCCATTTTTCATCATTTACTGTGTGGTTTGGTGTCTCGTATCCGTGCCTGTCTGTTGAGGTCTCAGCTCTAAAGATTTTCTTAAACCGGGCTCAGGATTAGGTTTCATAGAAACTCCAGTCACACTCTTTTGTCACGTCACATGAATTCTTGCAGAAGCTTGTGTTAGTTTTCCTTATAAATGACATACTTCTATTTGTTTATTTCAAAAATAACTGAAAGTGGCAGCATCTGTCTAATGCTGGCACAGCTTACCCTTAAACCTGGAAAAGTCATGCGAAGGAAAAACAGAAGGTTGGCGATCATATTGACGAGAGATGAGACGGAAATCATAATCAGAAACTATTCTGGGAACTAAAATACCAGATGGAAATCAAAGAAAATCAAACTTGGAGCTCATACATGTTTCGTCAAAATGAGAGAGCGGTAGCTGATTGCAAGAATAAATAAAAATGTAAAACTATGACGGGGCGACAAAAAACCTCCAGCTTTGCTATAAAATAAAACACATTTTTTAACTAAATGATGGGTTTCAGAGACTCAGAAAATAGGATTTGTACATTTGCAAGCATGTAGTGCTTGTGTTCGTCAATAGATTGCTCTGGAATAGAACTTTGTAAAATACCAACACATTAAACCCTGGGGAAATCTCTCTTTGTGAGGTCATCTCATTCATTAGTTTCTTAATTAGTCTGCTCATTTGCAGGCAGTAATTAAAACACATTACATCACTGCTTTCTTCAATCTCAAGAGAGTCAAAATGTTTGCTCGTTGTCATATTAATAAATGCAGCTCCATCTTTGGGAAAATGTGAAAACCTTGAATCTCTCAAGGTAACGATTTAGCTGTGTATCATCAACTGATGGTTTTTAAGGATTTACAATAACAAATTACAGATTCGTGACATCAGAAAAAAGTTACTATATAGTGTTAGATCTGTGACTTTCACATCACAGTAAATCCAAAGATGCTTCAAAGCCTCTTTAAAAACTATTTTAAATTGCGACAGACATGCTTTCCTATTTGGAAAGGCCATACGTTGATGTGCATAAATATAGAACAGCAGAAGCTCGTGCTAATCAAGCTGCTTTCTCCCAGAAGGCCAAATCTCTCTGAGAGGAAAGTAGATGGAATCTGTAGTTTTCCTTTGATTAGCACCTTGCAAACACTCGACACAACTGCTGAATGTTAGAGAGCGTCTGGGGAAATCACACACAGGGCGAGGAAAGTCTGAAATTGTGTAAAACTGTAAACAATTGAAAGTTTAAAAATGCCTAACCCTGACACACACAAAAAATTATGTTAAGTGAAGAGAGGATTTAAATTAGAATGCA
>CAEFZX010029718.1:0-16347 GCA_903066825.1 Alfaro cultratus
GAACCTTTGGAGTTTCCTCAAGCAGAAGATCTGAGGGTGGAATGCAGTTCATATCAAAACAGCAGCTCTGGGAAGGTTTTCTGACATCCTGCAAATAAATTCAAGCAGAAAATATCCACAAACTCACAAGATCAATGGATGCAAGAATTGTGCAGGTGATATCAAAGAAGTGGTCCTATGTTAACATGTAACTCAGTCTGTTAAGATGTTTTTGATTGAAATAGCTTATACAGACCATCATTTGCTTTGATCATTTAAGAAAAGTTGAGAACATATCACTTGCATAATAATTTGGAACACGGTGTAATTTGTTATCGAGGTTCAATTACACATTCCCCACCAAAACCTTTTAATCTCTGGCACACAAAACCAGTCTCCTTTCTTGAAGGATATGATGTCTAGATATTTCGAGAAGCTGTAGCTGTGCAACACCATTGCAGTTAAAGTGTGTGTGATGGAGCATCAGTTTAACTTCCTGTTCAGCATTCATTCAGCTTTCAGATAAATACCACAAGGTCATATTTGTGCAATGAAATACAAGTAGGTTTCCACAATATACATAAATGTAATGCATTTTACACTTGTATATTAAGTTTGATTATGCTAAAAATGCTTATTTCTATTCAATGAATATTGAATTCATAAGTTTTTTTCTGCATGTTTTATTGGGTCATCCAAATTTGTTATGTGCTCCAGATAATGTAATCTGATTTACATTTAATGATTAGTAGAATGTTTAATCCTTTTGCAAACCTTCAAATTTAATCTAAAAGTTCCTTTTTTTTCATTCGAACAAAATCATTTTAGGTTATAAAAGTTGAGTGCAGCAACCATATTGCTATTGTTTAGCATTAAGAAACCTTTCTGTAATGCTGCCACATTTAAAGATTGTTTTAATTTTTATGAGCTTTCTTCACACAAAGAGCCTGCTGTGCCTCAGCCTGAAACACTGAAACCTCGCTGTCAAGATGTGAGCCCTTAAGCTTTTTAACGCTCTTTGGCCCTCACCTGACCTGAGCCTGACTCTTACATCACACACAGTCATATGAGGCTGAAAATCACTGGGTTTGTTAATCAAATTTCCACTGACTGTCCTACCCTTGTATATTTGAACAATATAAAAGATTAATTTGCTCATAAAACTTATCCCAGAATTTCGCCCACTGACAGGCTACAGGCTTTTTAGATGTACTTCTTTCTTTCATACTGCAAGCTGAACCTTTTTCTCAGAAGAGGATGAATAGAGATGAACGCTTTCCTAATTTCATTAATGGCAACAGGGTAATATAGTCTGAGCACACTTAGCTGAATGTGCTTGGTGAAGCAGAACTGTGCCTAATGCTCCCAACGAGCACGACATCTGCCCTCATTGTTTTAATTTGTGACTCTTTTTTTAACCTAATTTCTAAATGACAAGGATGAAAAATAATTTGTGGTACATATCATGAAGCACCATAAATTATGGTTATTTTGGAATAGAAAATTAAATCTACAATGAAAGCAACCAAAATATTATATGTTACCAGAAAAATATTGAACGTGGTACTTTGTTGATTTTTGATACTATTAATGTCACAGAACTGTTCACTTTAGAGCATAGTTTAAGTTTGCCAAGTGCAAAACCTCATGTAAAAAGTTTGAGGAATGTATTCTAATTTGGTTGCACCAGAACATTTAAAGGTTGCTAAAATATTCACAAAAAGAGCATGGTTCATCATAATCTGTTCTCATTAAAGCCTAATGATCACGTCTACCCTTTGATGTTTAACTTTTCGATATCGACTGAATGATCCAAAAAGCATGAAATGAACCATAGTTCTAAACCACATGAGGGGTCTTTGTGGCATTCTGGCACTACTGTGTTCTTCCACAAAATCAGTAAAAAAAAAAAAAGGGCTTATTTGTTGATTTGCTCTCTCTTAGTCCATGAAAAATATACAAGCTAGATCCTTCATGCTCTCAATGATGTGAACTGAAGGGTATTAATCACATGAAAGCAGAGTTTAGAAAGAGACTGCAATCTGTCATGACTCCACAGAGAGACCATTTTAAAGGATTAAAGTTGTGTTCAGGGGAAACTAGATCCTCAGTTTTAAACACCACTTAATGGTGACTTTAGAGGGTTTTGGATCAAAATACTGACCTTATAGCCATACTCCTTCCCAAGTAATCTGAACAAACCTGGATTTCTGTGAAAGAGTCAAGGCTTTTGTTGTTTTTATGTTGTGATAAGTGTGATCATATGTGGATTCCAGTGTTTTGTGCTGCAGTCTGCCATTTTTAAATTCAGCCCTATTTATTCAAAAATCCTCATATGAAACACAGTCCAACAAACTCCCATCCAGCTGTCGCCTGGTTAGTAAATTGAGTAAATATGTGCGACATAACCTCAGTATAAATACATCTATTTTGTGAAGCCCTCTGAGGTTTGTTAGAGAACATTAGTGAACAAACAGAGTCACGGAGAACTAGGAACACAGCAGGCAGGTCAGGGAGAAATCTCTGAGGATTTTTTTTAAGCAAGATTGGGTTGGAAATCAGTACCCCAAGCTTTGAGCATTTCATGGAAGACTGTTCAACCTATTGTCTGAAAAATCATAAGAAAAAGTTCCTTTCTTTCAACTACATGGAAAATTCTGTTTTTTGAGGAAAACTTACACTGCATATCACCCTGAACACATGATCCAAACATGGCAGTGGCAACATCATGCTATAGGGAGACATTACATCTGATGTGCAAAATGTAATGTTGTTGATTGTGTGTTTGTATGATGTAAAGCACTTTGAAATGCCTTGTTGCTGAAAGGTGCTATTCAGTACATATAAAATTTGATTGATTAATGTTTTCAGGAGAAACATGAAATGTGGTCAGAGTTGATTAGCACTTTACAATTTTTAGCTTCTGCTTTTTTGTCCATTGCATGAAATCCTAATCAGATAGGATTAAACTTTTGACTCTAACTTGAGAATATGTGGAAATGTTAAAGAGGTAAAAGTAATTTGCCAAATGACTGCAGGTTACTAAAACCAGACAACGTCAATTTCAGATGACAACTTTAAAAACACTGAAAATAACCTGTTTTCTGCAGGCTTCCTCTTACCTTTTGCGAGCCAGATGCGCTGCGTTTGAGGGAAGATCTTTTAAAAGTGCCAGCCTGACCCTTAGTGTCCATCTTGAAAACTTTAGCACAGAAAAGGGATCCTCAATGAGCTTCAGCCACAAAGCTAAGGCATGACTGCCACCTCTAAATTCAAACTTCAAAATAATTAGGCCTGTGATTCTCCATCAGTGCAGGTCTGAGTGTTTCTCTCCCCTCTCTGCAGCTTTCACTCAACTGACAAGACAGATATTCCAGCCAGGGATATAAATCACTTGATGACACACTTGACACATAGACCCTTTTCCTCTGCCGAGCATCCCATAATCAGGCTTAATGCAGCCAGCTCTTGAGGCCTCAGAGTCTAATGGATAGAGATTTAATAAATGGTTATTGGAGGTAAATCTGCTTTGGTACACCACAATGCTGAAAAAGGCTGAGAGGGGCTGTGAAAGCTGTGATGCCAGTGTTAACTGGCTGAGAGCAGACAGTTGTTTCACCAGATGAGGATCCCAGCTCCATGTGTCTGGAAGGGGAGACACAGCAGGGGTGCAGGTGAACAGACAGGGAACAATACTTTGCATCTACTCAAAAGCAGTTCCACTGTAGTAGCTGTACTGAATTATTTGTGCAGGTTTTCACGAAAAAATGCTAAAATGTTCTGAACTGATATGTTATATTAAATTATGTTGCCATGTGTTTCAGCATGTTCAAATTCCAATGCTTTTGAGTAACATGGACAGAGAGAAGCTCATTACTGAGAATTCTTCGAAGTTCGTCTTGCTCCAAGTGAACAAAATATGCATGCTGTTCACCAGCGCTCATTTATAGCCTTTGTGAGAATGTGAAAACCAAGACTAAAAAGTAAAACTAATGTAATTTAAAATGTATTGTTTCAGAAGAAGCAATGTTCCACTTGAAGGAGTAGATATTCAACAACTCCCTCTGCTGGACACACATTGTCATGATCTTATGAGTGAAAATATAAGCATTCAGTTGTGGTTGATGTGACAGTGATCACACCACATCACTTTTGCACATTTTGTCATCTTACAACAACAAATTTTAAAGTGGAAGGAAAAAGACATGTGGTTTTCAAACACGATTTATATACAACAATCAGAAAAGTGTTGCTTTTTTTAGTATTATGATGTTTGTTGGCGAACAGCAGTGAATATGCAATCTTATGACCAAAGAACAGTGTTGACGGGTCAGATATAGACCTGTGAACATTTTTTGAGGCCTGGTTGGAAAACTGTGGCCCAAGTTTTTCATATTTTAGGGTGCACTGTTCAGTCTGTTACTTAAAAAAATGGTAGTATGGCTTAACTTAAACCCTTCCAAAACATAGCCATAAGAATTCACCTCTACAGTTAGACGTAAAAGTGTTCTGATCAGATGAGACCAACATGAAACTTTTTAAACAAAATGCAAAGTGGCAAATGTGGAGGAAAACCTGAATAGACATTCCCACAATGCTTCATGCTGGTGACAGGATAACATTGTGTTGACGCTTCTTTTCCTCAGCAGGAATCAGGAAGTTGGGCAGAGGAAGATGGAACACAATACAGAGCAATAGTTGAAGAAAACATGGTAGAGTGGAGGTTCACCTTCCAGAAAGACACTAATCAAAAATGTTTCAGATCAAAACTTGTGTGTTAGAATGACCCAGTCAAAGTTCTGTCCATAATCTAATTGAGTATTTTGGGCAAGGATCTACATCCATTTGAGTAAGCTTAAATTTAAGAAAGAATGTCAGCCTCTTGATGTATGTAGTTGGTTGAGACATTCTTCACTTGCAGCTAGTGAAAGATGGTTCTACAAAGTGGAAACTAAAGAGGGACTGAATACAAATGCATATGCCACTCTTTCAATTTGTTTTATTCGTAACAAATAACTTACAAGAATGTCTTATATTCCTTCCACTTCGCAATTATGCAATAGTTTGCACTGGCTTGCCATATAATCCCAATGAAGTAAAATAAAATGACAATCTGAGCTTTACAATGAGATGATCGCTATCAACATCAACAGCTATCCTGAAGAAAAGATGTGCAGTGTTTAAAAACTAACAGGAGACAGTTACTCTCCTGACTGTACTGTCAATCACTATGAGCCATGAGAAACAACTGTACCTGCTGTAGTCAGATCTCCTTTGGTAATGATCACAAGCATTGCATGCAAACCACTGGCAGATGACTTCCTTGTTTTGGTGTGTCGAACGCATCTGAGAGTCTGCCTGAATGCGTCTCATAATGGATAATGCGCAATTTCTCCTTGTAAGCAGGTGCAGATGAGCTTTATTATCTGTCAGTGGCTTTGCATTGATCAGTGGAGGAGATTAGTTAGCCCTGGTGAATAATGGGACATGGGGGGAGGAATATTCACTGAAACATGTGACAACATAAAAATATAACTGGGGATGATGGAGGCCACTACTGTAAACATATAAAAAAAGTTTGTTTCACATTTAACCTGGCATTTTGTGGTTATGTCAATTAAATAGTATGAGTAATTGAATTCTAATTTTCAAGACTGTATTTCATTGCTGTATAAACTTCCACCATTGACTTAAATATTGATGGCATCAATTACAAAGTAATTCATGCAGACTTTAAGTTTTACTTTTCCATGAATAAAATTGACTTTAGTTTGAGTTCTTATGTTGCCTAACACTTGACTTTGATGATCACAAAAATCATAGACAGTAAACTGACACTTCATCAAGTTAATAAGTTAGAGTCAAAAACTTCATATTAAAACTTTTTTAAGCAGCACAAAATTAACATAAACTTAGCACTCAAGAAACCTCCTACCAAATGTAAAAAATAGTAAGTTTATCCACAAGAATTAGTTTTCCGTTAACCCTTAACCTCTTACCTAGCTTTATGTTAATGAATGATACACCTGCCTCTGATTAATTATTAGCAGATGCACCCTGTATCACGTTCTGATTACTGCAACATTCAGACTCAACTAATCCTTCTATTCTTTGTTCTTTTTCCAAATCTCTTTTGTCTTCTAACTATTTCTGATGTTTTTGTGCTACTTTGGTCTTTTAATTATTTATTGGTTCCACTCTATCAAGCAACAAATGGCTTGGACTTCTTTTAATTCATAACTTTGATACTTTTCCTGAATAATTTACCATAGCAATTAGGGTTGTAAGTACATTTTTTTTTTTTTTTTTAAATCTCTGAAACCTTTATTCTTGAAAACCAAAAAGAGGCTCATCTATGGTACTATTCATGCAAGAACTGCCACTGTGTGAACCGATTCAGTGAGATTTGATAATTCAGCAACACCCAGATTTTCTTAGATTTATTCTAAGACTATTGCTTTTCTAATGCTTCTGCAAATTTTAATTTCTCATCAGTTGTTTCTGCATCTGTTCTGCTAATCCGTTTCACTTGAAGCATTAACACAACATTAATGCAATGAGTGCTACCTGTTTTAAGCAGAAAAGAACACGAAAGACAAAGACAGTTCTCCACTGCAGCCACTAGAGGGCACCGTGTTCAAAGGGAAGGAGTGTGTTTGTTCAGCGCTGGCCTCTGCTAGTTATGATCAGCTGTCTCAAAAGTTGTACTGCTTCAAAAGGTTAAATACATAAAAAAGAAATTTGCATGCTCAAGCAGAAAAATTGGGTCTGGATTTATACATTTGACGTTTACTACAGTGTCCCCGCTTGCTCCCTATAATGCGAGGCTCAGTTTACCTTCTCGTGTTTTATTTGACGATTTGTAAATATGTGCTTGACTCATCTCATCATTTAAACCAGATGGCATAAGGCCAGCAGCTGGAAAAGTTCTTTTAGAAACTGCTTCCACATGTGATTCCAAGAGGGAATACTACTCTTTTCAGAAAGGGGAGATGATCCTTGTTGTAGAAGTTGTTCTTTGTTTTGGTGAAATGTCTATTGGTACAGCCTCAAGCAAAGAAACCCAAATATTGAAGTGTACAAAACAGTACCACAGAAACTTGTTTTTGGGGAGGTGGAGGGTTCACCACACCAAACAAAGGTATGTGGTGTTTTGTGTGTGTGTGTGTGTGTGTGTGTGCACTCTGGCTTTTAACAAGCTGATCAATACTAACCTGCAGGAACAAATCAGCAAAAGTTGTTTGTTTCTGACCTGGTGATCAGCCAATGTTTGTCCTGGTTGCTAAGGAAACAGACAACACCCTCCCCGGAGCTTTGATGCTTCAGGTGTGTTAAGTCCCCTTGTGCTGCCCAGGAAGAAAACACTCTCATCTGATAATACAGTGCACAATTTTGGACATATAGATAAGGTATACAAAACATTCAGAGGAAAATAATGCATCACATAGATGATGACCTTTAAGACTATTGACATTTTTTTCTGTCTTAACTGATGAAGGCGGGAGCTTCGGTGAAGGAAGTGATGCTTAGAGATTTGGGTCATGTACTGACCTGTTCCCTACATGTGCTCTTCATGAGTTCCCAGAAAGCATTCAGGTCTTCTCATGTAATTACAACCTATATAGCATAATAAGATAAAAGCCATGTGCCCAGAACCCAAAATAAAACCAAATTAGAGGGTAACTTTACACATCCTTAGAATTTTGTTGAATTATCTTTTACATGTGCAATGCGTAATGAGTGAGTGTTTCTGTTTCTTTTCCCCAACGATAACTGCAACTTATTGCGTTTTAGATTTTCATTGTACAATAAAAGTTTAAAAGGATAATAAAACACTTATCCCAAATCCATCCATGCTGATGGGAGGGTGATAACTTTACCTAATTGAATTGCTTCTTAGTCTACATTTCAGATTTATTCCATTCTCTGGCAAAAAAGTTTTACATTTGCTTTTCCTTCTATTAGACGTATGAAAATTCATCCATCCATTGTGTATACCTGCACAACCTAAAAGAGTTGCAGGGAGCGAAAGGTAGAATACTCACTGGACAGATCGCTAGTTCATCACAGGGTAAAACCACAAAACACATGATAAACAACCAGGCACACACACTCATGCCTAAGGGTAATTTCAAGTAACTAGTTTACCAAACACTTCTGTTTTTGGATTGTGGGGCGAACTCAGAGAAAACCCACACATGCATAGGGAGAAGATGCAAACTCCATGCAGAAACAACTCAGACTAGTATTTAAACCCAGGATCTTCTTGCTGCAAGACAACACTGCTGCCCACACTGCCAAAGTGCATCCACATATAAAAGCATTAGATATAATTTGTGGCTGTTACTAAGAAATCAAGGAAACCTTTAAATAAATAAACCAGTTGTACTAAATGTAATTTTAAAAGCGGTAAAGTTCATTCACGTGCCCAAAATCCTTTATAGTGGGAAACTTTGTGTGTTTCTCATTTCACACTTTTCGTTGAATTAATGGCTGTTAATTAAAAGTAACAAAAAGTTCTTTTAATCAGCTGTACAGAGGAGATTGGAATTCGATTGCTAAGTAACATGTTCAGGGAGACTAAAACCTAATGCAATCATTAATTTGGTGGTGCTCGATCTGTACTCTCATGTCAGCACAAACAGGACTTTATGGAAGTAGAAAGGAGGAGGTGTGATAGACGCTAGGCCTCCATGTGCCTGACAGTTTCCCAGATGAACACACAGGCTTCTGTAGACTGCTCTGTCTGCTTGTGTTCACAGTCTGGCTCATTACACATTGCTATAGCAAGGATATTCCTGGAAAGCCTTTTTCCCTGGAGAAATGGGTTCTATGAATCTCATACTTTGTCATGTAGCCAACATACTTAACTCTATTCCATTTTTTCCTGCTGGCGTAAGGAATTTTCAGCATCGACAGAATGGAGGCCCACACAAAGGTTAAACAGGGAATCCATATATTGTACTGGGACCATACAACAAGCTGGAGGAAGTTCCCCCAACTGCTGTCTTCATTTCACAATCTGCCCCTAACAGAAATAAAAAGTAGCTCCTTCCTTTGATCATAAGAGTTTCATAAGTCTACATGTTTGTGAGAACTGAGTCTGTACTTTCCCAGTGAGCAGTGAAGCAGAACAGTTGCCTCAATCCTGTGCTCAGCTGCGTAAACTTCCAGAATCAGGTCACAGGCCAACATCCAAACACCCCAAAGTGGGATTTGAACTTAAAAGCCTTATTTCCGAAACACTTTTCCTGGCCTTCTAATGGAACCACACAGATTTACAGGAAAAAAAAGATGAATAATCTGATTTGGTCTGCAGCAACACTCCGGAGGTTGAGGATGGGAGCAGACAGCTAGACCAACAAAAGGCCCAAAACTGCTGATCATCACTTCTGCACCAGGAACTGAAGCCACATGGTAAAATTGTCTTTGCGTCAGAGCGTGACCACAGTTTAGCAGATGCAAATAAATGTCAGAACACCATGAAACAAGTAAAAATCAATAATGGGTGCTGTGCTTGTTTGATTTTCCCATCAGCTTAAGAGCTGGTGTGAAAAGGATTACTGAGCATAATGAGCCCAAAAAATAGTCAACGTTTTCAGTGCTCCAGCTACTACTAATGCTCTGGTGGCTCTTTGTAGTCTACCAAAATGTTTCTGTTACCGGGTCACACATAAACATCCGTGTGTGGCGAGAGTATTTTGTTCCAACTTCAACTCATGCTGAATTCCAGGATTCAAAAAAGTACAGACATTTTGATTGGTTCATTTTTATGACAAAGCAGTGGATGTGGGCTCTGGTGATGAACACATGTGAAAATACAGAATGAAAAACATCTGGAGTTGCATCACATTATTGTCAGAATGTACTGGATAGACTAGCCAATATTCAACTAATCTCACCAAATTCAAACACTAATTTTCTCGCAAGGTTGAATATCTAAAGATATTTTGAAGGGAATTCTAGATTTACAACTTCACATTTCAGATAGAAATACAGAATGGGTCAAATTCACTTGTATTAGATGACTTCCTAGCAGAAACTTAGTTTTAAGTATTTAAAACTTAAAAGTTTTAAGAACTTAAGAACTATTGTTCTTTACTTGAACAATAGGTTTGAGGACAGAGTTATCTCATAAGCTGATCTATTCATCCTTTCCAAAACTAGTTTCCTGTGTTCTGGGATCCATATTCTGCTGGAACATGTAGCTTTGCCCAAAGTTAAACTCATCTAATTATTGATATGTGGTGGAGTTGAAGTTGGAAATAGTCGCTCTCCTTCATTTTGTTACTCATTTATGTAATGCACTACTACCACCGGCAGCCTTATTTTACACCTTATTGTAACATAATTTTAGTAACATCATCCTCACCACATTTGCTGCCACCGCTACTTTTTATGATGCGGATGCTTTGTTTTCAGCAAGGACAGGAAATCTAATCAGAGTTGCTGGAAAGATGAAGGGAGGAACAATCCTGGACGAAAATGTGATAAAGGTAAATAGTTGAGACCAACTCACCTTCCAGCAGGACAATGACCAAACATGCAACCGGAACTACAATGGAACTATTTGGATTAAAATAAATACATGGCCTAGTCAATGTCAATACCTAATTCCAGCTAATAATCTGTAACAAGATATGGACTGATATGAATATGATTACTGATAAAATAATTTATATTTTTTGACATACAATTTTTTTGTATTAAAAAATGTAATAAAAGTCAATAAAAAAAGAGTTTTGTCAAAACTGATATTGCCTTAGTATTACCATTGTTTCAGACATTTCTATTTCTTTTTCTATCAGAAACAAACTTCTTCATTAAATGCAAATAATAATATATCTAAATTGGGCAGAAGAATAAAAAAATAGAACTTAAATGTATAGCAAGTCTATATAATTTACATTTATGCTTTAAGTTGTAATGCTATTTCCCTCTGGAAAGTAAATTGTTCAAATGCTTTAATTAAAAGCGTATGTAAACTTCAGACTGACAGTGTAATAAAACTACTTCATTATTCCATTTATGCAACAGTTATGAAACTTGTCTCCACTGGGTAAATTGGCAAACAAACACCTGTTGAAGAAAGCTGCAGACAACAGAGGCTTTCCATTGATTGTCTCGGCTGTGCTGCAGACCACACAGACCCGAGTAAAAGCAAGTTGACGGGCACCTATCTAATCCTGCTGATCATAGCAGCATCGTCATTATCTGTGGGCTCCTGGCAGTGACTGTAATTAGAACTGCCTTGCATGATCTGAAACACAGATGGTATTGGTGAGCCTAAGCAAATACCACAAGGGTAATCTGTTGAGGCAGTGGCAGCAGATGAACCAGTGAAGAACTGAACTGAACTAATGCCCAGCACAATGAGCCAAACCAAACTGTCTGCAGTCATTTATTGTAGAGTCAGCGTATCATGTTAAATATGGATCTGGACCAATGAATCTTCATGGAAATGTAGGTGTGTGAAATGAATAAAACAAATTATGACTAAAAAATAAATCCTATGTAGGCATGCTCTCTGGAATGTGTTCAGTCACAGCAAGACCCGCAAACTAGTTTTCACAGCCTTTAGTTGTATGCCCAATGTGGCTGAACCACTCACAAGTTTCTGAAAGCTGCAGGTGCAAACTATTTATTAGAATCTGTGATGTTCTGTATTCTTTAAACCAGTGGCAGCTAATAGTGTTATACAACTTCTATTTATGAACATGTTTGAGCTCACAAAATGGAAGAAAATTAGTTTTTATTGGCTTGTATTGATAACAATAATAAGCATAGCAGCCTAGATTTTTCACCCTGCAACTTGAACAGACTTAAATCTAGTGTGACATAATCCCTGGGAATTTAACATTTGGGTACTGTAAATGTATTACATTATAGGTGTATCTCAAACTATTACAATTAAGCTAAATTACACACAAAAAAATTTAAGTATTGCAGTTTTAGCAGATTTGTCCTCTGCCAAATTACATATAAATTTCAACACTTGCAGGGAGTGATTGTTTTACAGAAATGTATCTAAGAGAAAGAGTAAAGCATAGTATAAAAGAGATATATAAACATAGCGAATATAAACTTTGGCTGAAAGCAGCCCAATCCGAAGCAATTTGTATTTCACTTAGTTTTTTAACTCTTTCCCACAATATGGCTCAGCAAAATTATTTTTATTCACAAGATGAGCCTCAAGATACTTGTTTTTTTATTTTTTATCATTTATTATGTTCATCTGTCCTATCCTGGAATTTAAGGCCAGGATAGCATGCCATCTCCTTTTCATCTCCAGTTTCATGGCTGTTTTGCTCTATTAAAATTATATTCCAGGATAGTCCCTACTCTTCATTAGGTAGCTTTATTAGGTGAGACCATACAGAAAGATTATTTACAATCATTAAAATCTGAGGGGAAAAGTGTTCTAACAATGGGTATCTTGTGTTGAAGAAAGCCCATGTAACATCTTACGTGACAAACTATTACCCCCAATTTTCACATTACTTAGCTTTAGTGTTTCTTTGGGACGTTTTACTTGGCACTAATCTGATGGGAAAAGAATACTACAAGAACAAAGGCAACTGTTGCTGTAAAACCATGCAGCCACATTAGATCTGGAAGATATGCACAGATGGATCATTGTGGCCAAGACACAATCCCAGTCTGTGAGCTTTTTGTTTACATGCCTGTAAACTCACTAAAGATTTCCCGCATTAAATCAAAAAGAAAGTCACTGCAGTGGCTTCACACTGCTGGTGACCTATATTCAACTTGCCATGTCAGCCCAGAAATTCAGGCTGGGCATGACTTTCCTGCAGACGGGAGACTCCCAGAGAACATAGCAACAGAAACTCTCCTCCCACCTTCCCCTCTCCTCCCACCTTCCCCTCTCCTCCCTCCCTGGCTGGGGCTGGAGCGATGCGGGCCAGGCAGGCAGCGGGCTCGTTGCGATCAGCTCCTGCTTCAGCTTTTTTTTTTTTGGGAGGGGGGGAGGAGGACTGGTTTAACATATGGTTTTATTGTGCATTGTAGGCTATAGCTTTTCAGATCTCCAACGCTGTGCAAAAGCCACAGACTATAAGTGCAGGACGCATGATTTCAGGGAAGCCAAAATCACGGTGTTGCTGATGTGCGCAAATCCGAGTAGCTCCCTATTAAAACTTTAGTGCGCTTCCTGATTGACTCGTTGTCATGGACAGACTCCTTAATAACACCGTGTGCAACAGTTCAAAAGCGGTAATCACGCTGGCTGCCCACACCCGCAGACAGCTGGTGGAGAATGATGACTACCTGTTTGTTTTGGAGCGGAGCATGTTGTTGGCACAGTTTACGGCTCCGTTGCGTGCCTAGCAGAGCGGACCGCCACAGTTTGGTGACGCAAGGGGAACTATTAATATCTAAGGAACGGGATGTTCTCGTTACAGCGCCGGGGTCACTTGAGGATAAACAGTCCCCTATAATCGGTGTCACTGTGGCGAGGCAGGAGCGATGGATTGACGAGTTTTCTTTCTTTTCTTTTCTTTTTTTTTTTTTTCCAGGGAGCCACTCTGGCCTCCCCCCACTCACGCACCCGAAGCATCTCCGCGGTCAAGCGGGTTCATGCGTCGAGCTGCGGGGGTTGTGTGCGTGGAGCCTCGCCCACTTATGAACCCAGTGACACCAGTGCACACACTGGTCGGAGCCATGAAAACAGCCATGTGATGTAAGAACACCTCTGTGGAAATCGTTTGTTTTGAAATTCAGCCTGCCTGTTTTTCGTTTGAACTTTCCTTGCACCGCAGAGTGTTTAAAGGGGGCGCCGAAATAAGGACAGCCTAGTCTCCCCCATTTTAAAATTGCCAGTCTGTCATGCATCTTAAATGTGCACAGCTAAAAGTTGTCAAATGCAAACTTCATAATGGAGTTTCAACAAAGACAACAGTTCAGGAGTAGAACGTTTACTCTCTTCAGATATTTCTTCTCTTTTTGATAATTTTTTTTAAACGAAACTTAAATGATTATTATGCGGATTGTAACACCAGATAAAGATAACCAATGTTACAAGAAAATCAAATTTTGGACTGGTGAGTTCAGATTCACAAGCCTTACCCATGCCTGGTTTCTGCCAAACTTTAGAACCAGTAAACGACTGACCAGTAAATACATAATTTGCATCAGCTAAAGTCTGTTCTTAATTCAATAATCATCAAGACTTTCCTGGAGATATTCTTTGGACTAAAGAGACAAAACTGGAACTTTTTGAAAACTGTCTTGTTGTATCTGACATCAAAACTAAGACAACATTTTAGAAATGCTTTAATATAGAGAGCCATGAATTTATAAGTACATCCAGAAGGAGAATCTTGTAATCAGTTGTTACCTTAAACTCAAGTGTATTTAAGCTGATCAATTAGGGTAATTCAGACTGAGATGTTGGATAAGCCGTTGATGCTCAGAAACACAAAACCGATGGTGATGTTAACTAAAACAATTCTGCAAGGAAGAAAGGGTCAAATTTCTTGAAAGACTTACTTGATGCAGTACAATAAAGTATATTCTTATTTTCTGTATGCAGATGCACTGTCTGGTGTTCCAGTCCTGCTGAAGAAAGTATAAATGCTAAAAAGCACATTTTTAATTCACAAGAAAATTTTATGTTGAGTTCCTTTTTTCCAGTCACATCTCCTCATAAGCTGCACGTAATGTGGTGGATATGTTTTTGCATACTCTAACAAAGCAAGAGCAAAAATCAAACAACTTCCTTAGAAACAACCACAATAACAAAACAAAACAGAGCAACCTTCTAGCCCTTCGGAATGTGTTTCATTTTACATATGGATGCAGGTCCACAGTTCAAAAGTAAATAAGTCATTACATTTTATAAGAACAGATACATAACTAATTGTTTAAATATTTAATACATCAAATGTATGTTTAATTTACCAAAAGCTTACATGATTATGTCACGGTTTATTAATTTGTGGTTATTTGCTGAAACACCTCATGGATCTGTCAGCCCAAACATCGTAATCAGGATTATTACCACTGTTTTTATCATTGTAATTGGTCTGAAACTAAACTGTTCTGTACAATGACCAATCAGCTCCTAGGATTGAATAATTAAATTCTGGACTAATTATTTATGAATCTAACAGATAAGACGATACACTTCTAATGAATTCATTTCATATGTAGATTTTTATATTTATACTTAATTACTGAGACTTTTAAGTCAATCAAAATGCATTTAATTATTCATTTATTAAAGCTATTTATTTATATTTAAATTTTAATATATAAAACATAAATGATTTAATAAATTAGTTATTTATCACATTGTGACCCTTTTGGCCATTGATACTTTTGATTATGATGCATTTTTAACATAAAAAAGTATTTTATGCCTTCCATTTTTTTATATTTTATCTTCCACATGTGTGAAAGTGAAAAGTAATCCTCAGTTTCTCTTGTGTTGCTTGTTTCACCTTTATATAGATGTTCTGATGGAGTTCTTTTTCAGCGTGTAATGGCTTTCGTATTCATCAATGTTTATTTCCAGTGGGTTACATGTCATTTGCACTAAGTGCTTCCACTGAATGGCTGTGAAAAAAAAAAAAAAAGTTAGTCATCCCTACAGCATCAAAAGCGCAAGCTGATGCAGACTCTGCAGACTGAATTCTATGTTTCAGAATCAGGTTCCCTCGCCAGTTGCCGAGTGCCCCAGGCCCCCGACATCCACACACTGGAGTGATCCATGCAGTTTGAACAGTGCTGCTGCCACCGAGCAAATGAAAGCAAAAACAAAACTGCGTCGCCTTTACTTTGCTCTTTTGAGTCGCATTGTGTGGAAGAGACAAAGCCCCCACGCTGTGGTGAGGATCAACAATGATGGCAGTACCAAGTCATCGTGGCTCACCATCAGCCTGGGGTCAGCTGACTGACGCAGTTATTGTGAACTCAGCTCAGTTACATACATAAGGATCGTCACGTTTGCGTCACATGAGAAAATAAGTGTCTTATTTTTTGAAGTTATGCAGAGAAGTACAACAGGGTCTGTCAGCGATGATGGGCAGCGCTCTGTTCTTTGTGGCGGCAGCAGCATGGCGGGGGATGCAGGCAGGATTAACATAGTGGTGAAAAAAGCAGCTTCTGTTATGTGCCTGTTATGTGGCTAAACGTTGAGAGCCTGTAGGCAGAGGGAAGACAACCAAATTCAACTTTTAGGCCAAAAATCTCCCAGCACAGATCAGGCTCATCTCCCTCTTCTGTACTGAAAAACAGAAAACAAGACAGATTGATTGATTGATTGATAGCATTTATTGTCATTGAACCAAGTTCAACGAAATTTCTATTGCAACTCCCATGCAAAAAGTCAAATATATACAATAATAA
>CAEFZX010029724.1:0-13122 GCA_903066825.1 Alfaro cultratus
AGTCACAAGAATGGGATTTTGTCTTACCAGGATTGAAAACATGAGAAACATCTTAGGCAAATTTTAGAAAGTTAAAGTTGGAAGAAGCTGAAAAGTTAGAATAACACATAGCAGGTCTGCATTTGAGCCAGCTACACATGATACCGTGTACGTTTCCACAACAACAAACAAAAAAAACAACAACGGAAAAAGACGATTGAGAAATCAAAACTGACAGTCCAGCCTTCCCATCTGTGTAGTAGAAACCTGACCATCGACTTGGGTCACACTACCCGATGATCACACATGGTTTCAGTTTTTAGGCTACGTTACATGCTGAGGGAAACTGCTTGGTCACCACCTGACAGCAAAACACTCCCCAGGATAAACAACAACTGCAGTGGTCTGCTATGTGCTGTGGCTCTTGTATTACTTATTGGGTCCGTCTGTGTAGACATTTATTTTTGGGCTTTCAAAGGTCATCTCTGGTCTTCTTTGATCGAGGAGGAGATTGCTGAGACCAAAATACTTGCAGCAATCTTTAATCACCTTCATAATCTGATAGTTACCAAAACAACATGTAAACACACTGTTTATCTGGCGAAAAATACTTACTTTTTTCCCTAAACAAGAACCTTTACATAGTTCTCTGATTCTTTGTTACACACTTTTACAAGTGATAAGGGAGTGTTAATGCCATTATTCGTACCACACATCACAGGTCGAGCTAGAAAAGGTCAGAGGCCACCAGCGGGGTTGTTTGAGTTTGTGTTGTTGAAGCCATTTCTCAAGTTCCACCTGACTGCTCTGTTTGTCTGCTGAAACTCACAGCATCCAATGACATGCGACAAAGGCAAGGATGTGGTTTTTGCAAGCAGACACCAGACACTCCACTGTTACTCAACGGTTGCCACATGTATAAACACATACAGTTGCCTTACTGATCACAGAATAGCCTTAAGTATTTAATTTAAGAGTACACACACTCGCTATTCAGAAGGAATATCACAAGAGATGCTAAATCAGATTATTAACAGTCTCATCAATGATGCAATATACTTTCTGAACACCAAGTTACAACAGGGTTGAATTGAAATGCTAAATTAAACCCTCATTCTATTGTTTTCTCCATCTAGAGTGTGAGATTATAAGGGATTAGAAATACTGATCAAAACTATGAGAGAATCATGTTTAAGTCCTCAGTTTCTTTGTAATGTCCCCTCTGTGGGTCAGCCAGTGAATGTTGCTGCTGTAGCTACCGCCATAAAGTGCTGATGTCACAAGGTTTAATCAGCAACGCTGCAGTGGGCCTCGCTTACGTAGGCACAACTGCTGCATCACCACATCTGAGTCTGAATGAACGTCTGCTGCAGAAAACACACACACATTTTAGCAACGTCAAGAGGAATAAACTCGCTCAGATCCCTGCATAGTAGAAAAATTCATTCAGAATGCCGACTGATTCAAGATTAATCTGAGAGCATCATGATGCAGATTTAAAAGACAAAGAGAATTTAAAAAAACACAATTAAAAGTTTCTATTAGTATTTAGGGAAAAATATAGAGCTGGAGCCACACTAGCCTCTGACAAGGGTTTTGTTTCTCCTCTGGTAATATTGGATTTATGTGTTACTTTCAACATCGCAGAATTATTGTACCAAGACTTTAAGATATAGTTGGGATTAGATTTTATAGATTTACACAATGAACCCATTATCCATACCAAAATCATGCGCAATATTTCTTAAATATGCTTCCCCTGGGGCATATTTAAAAAAAACATGATATACAGTTGTACTCTATAGATGATGATATCATGCTCTATTTATTAATAAACTTAATCCCTACTTAAATTAAAAGCCTTCTTAAAGAAATTAACTCTTTGATACCCTGCAGCTTTTTAAAGATGGATGTTGGATGGATGTTTCGGAAGTTACAAATTTCATCTTGTGGCATCCTAACAAATAAAAAAAAAAGTAATGTTACTCTTTCAACAAGTCTATCCACCTCCTAAGAATCATCGGGGAGAAAAATTTCACACATGTGTATAAGAAATCATGCTTATATTTATCTGAATAAACAATATTATACAAAACTACTCTCTTAAAAATAAATACTTCAAGTTAAAAATCCTGCACTGCATGAGCATACATGTGGAAACTTTGACTTTTGTCCCACTAAATGACTATAATTACTATAATTCCACTATTTTGGTGACAGCTAGAGAATTTTATATTGACGTTGTTCAGCTTTGGGTAGAGGATAATACTCAGGTTCTCCACCAGCAGTAACGTCTGGTTAGAGTGGCTCTCCAAATCAAAACAAAAGTCCCACGGAGGAAACAAAGGTTTCTATTGTGAGCTATAAAAGAAGACTGTAGAAAAGTTGGGACAGCACTTTAATTATAATGCCAGCTGTCAGGGATTCTTGACCATCAAAACAGCAAGCTGGCCAGTTTACAAAACCCAAGGAAGGACAAGTTGGGCGAAGTTAGTTAAACAAGATGCAAAGACTGATTAAAATGGGTAAGTATACATGTGCATGCAGGCACGCCAAAATACTCCATTAAATTCAAAGACTTTCATTCAACAAACGGCAGACAGAGAAAACCGTGTCAGATCACGAGTGGATGTGATCATTACAGCCCTTGAGAATTTGATTCTTTTTCCGCTTTGATCAATTTATACTTGATTTTTTTTCCAAGTATGAAAAGGAGTCGTCTTCCAGGGGATGTTATGGTTCAGCCATGATGTGCCACTTAATTTCCACGTTGAATTGCCGTGATTTACAACAATTTTCTATAATCTGATCAATATTGTGTATCAGCAGGAGGTGGCTTTGCGTTACTTTGTTTAGATCCTGGGTCATATCTGATATGAGCCTATTCACACAATCAGTGGAAACATGGTATAATACAAATTCTTCATTAAGATTGCTAATCTATTTATTATTTATTTGTTATTATTTATTCCCACAATGCTTACCAAAAGTTTTAACTACCAAAAAAGATCAACTGATCTACAATGGTTTAGTAAATGAGTAGAAAATTTGGAGAAATTGTAACCTTTGGTTCTAAAAATCCTAGTTTGACAGCAAATTACAAATTAGTATGCAAGTATAGCTTTTCTTATACAGTACAGTTCTTTTTATAGAAATAAAATAGATAATCAGATTATTCAATAAATAAACTTAATTTTAATTTTTTTTGTTTTTATTTTGGTATCCAAGACATAAACACATAAAAGTATCTTCAAAACAACTAGTGGTATTTGAAATGTATGAGTGACAGACATTTTCTCAATCCTGTTATCAAAAGTACATTAAGCCAGGAAAATAGTATGATGAAACATTTGATTGGCTTAACAGACACCGAAAATTGGATTTCAGATAACCTCCAGTTATTAGCTTCTGCAGCATCGCCCTTAAACAAGTTTAAAGAAGAAATTTTATCTCCTACTTCTCTAAACTAAAAGCTTTTTTACTGGACACATGGTGCTGATCAGAAACAGGTGAAGTAAACATCACTGAAGGTCTGAGATCATTTTTAAGTCAAGAAAAGTGCCAAGTCTTCAAACTGAACATTCTCTAATAATTGAATGAAATTAAATACTAACAAAAAAAGATCATGAGGCAAAAAAAATAAAAATTAAATCAGTCAGATGCTGCCTTATCTTACTACAAATCTTTACATTTTTAGAAACTGATTTGCTTTCAGATCAGGTGATATAAATGTCATATCAGACTTTATTAGGATTTGAAATAAAATTTTATTAAACTATTCAAAGTTAATATGACATCCGATCATGTGCCTTTAACTATGTAAACACATACATAATCAGCCCCTATATGCAAGCAAAGATTTCCATGGAAGCTGCACAAATACAGTCATTTCTCTCAGAGGGATGGCGCAGAGCTCTGATGACCAGAAAGACACACAAATGCTCTGAATTTGGGAGTGGTTACCAATCTGTCCCTGGATCGGCAGGGCAGCTTCCCTGACCCACATACTGACATCAGCTCAACACAGGCGCTGCTGCCCTCTAAAGGACAGACAGAAAATAACCATCAATTATCACCAAAGGATTTCAGGCTTTCACTTGTGATTAAAGTGCCGAATCTAACAAAGGAGTAAGAGAGCTCAACATTTAAACACATTTAGCAACGGATGTGATTACTGATCACTGTTGGGTCAAAAGCAGTTACGGCTGTGTTTGAGTGAAAGCGGGTAAACCAACTCTCCAGCAGCGAGGGGCAACCATGGACTGAGACGTGACAACAGCAGCAACAGCTCAGTCACATCAGATTTACAGAGAAAGACGGTCTGACGCATCATACGAGCACAAGTTTAACCTGGTATAACAACATTGGATTTAGGACATAGAAATCATAGTCTACACACACACACATAAAAAAATTATTAGGAGTTTCATCTGAGACAAAAAAAACATGGGGCTAAAACTATTACCTCCTTGGCTGAGAGCGGCGGTCATCCTCCCCACTACCGGACTCCTGAGGAAAAACAAGTAATATATCAGATTAAAAAATATAATGTACACTCTTTATTAAACATGCTAACATCTAAGGTGAGCCATGCCATCATTGGGAAAATGGAAAAAGAGTGAAATATGTTGGTTTAATCAGATTTTACATTTCTATTGCATAATGCAACAAAGATATTGGAATTTCACATTTTCCTAACATTGCAAAGACATAGTTTAAGGTAAATATGGTCACTATTAATGTCCTTTTTTAAAACTGAATGCTTTTTCAAATTCAAATGTCAGATTTTTGGCCTTCAATTCAACAGTGGATAAAAGAAAAAACTATTTCACAGTTTTCTGGCATCTGTTCAATTTTGAAATGTGTAACACTATTCTCAAATCTGGAGTGTATTATCCTAAACTAAAAACAGCCTTTGTAAGGCACAGTTTGTGATCTGTAATAAATTTTAGTTGTTTGGAAAACATAAAAAAAAAAAGAAAAAAAGAAAAAATAGTGTCAAAGTTGTCAGTGGCATTCAAATCAGATCCAAATAAGGAATCACTGGTTCTGTTTTAAAGGTGAAAACAGAAAGACAATTACTATTGGAACTGCTCATGTATCAAGTTAAAAGAGACAGAATCCCAGACAATTTATAGTCAAACATAAAAAAATAACCTGTTATGATGGGTGAAAAAACAGTAACTTTAACATTCACACACACAGGAGTCACACAAAGAGAATAAAAGTACAAGTAGCATCTGTAGAGTACTGCCTGGCAGAGCCATGCGAAGGGGGCAGAGTTCAGCTCCAACTCAATTTACACACTCTGCAGGAAAATGATCTCATTCTGTTTTTAAGGTGTGGCTGGGCAGAGAATAACATTTTCACACACACAAACACCAACAAGCAGGGAGATGGGGAAAGCCTAAGAGTAAATAAACGTAATATGAAGCCTCGTTAAATGAAAAAGCCTAGGATTGGCAGCAGATGAACACTTGGTACTTATCTTCTAATGCCCGGTACTTATCTTGTTTATTCTAACTAGCCTTAACGGCATTACTAAAACATCAGCAGCTTTACAAAAGGCAAGGGTGGATAGGTTGATGGTGGGCAACAATGAGCACAGACAAAAGATGACTGAAGCAAGGAAGAAAGCCATAATGGCGCATTATTTGCTGATTCATTCATGCAAATCGCAAACATGACCTTGGCATATTTTGTATGCCAGAGTAGAAAGAGGATAGGAAGTTATCTTTAGAAAAGATTAAAATCGCGTTAAACATAGTTTAACGCGATTTTATGAATTTGAATTTTTGAATGTCAAATTTGAATTTGACATTTGAATTTGATGCCCATTGGCAGTTCTGACAGTGTTGGCAGTTCTGACAACACTGCTGTGGCTGTAGCTTAATATAATAACCGCAACGGGTGGTGCTCATCCTCTTTCAGCCAACGTATCCGCAGGTTTCCATTGTCGGCTGTCAGACAGAACAGCCCAGGAGACAGTTCAAATAAATCCTAAGCACAGATGCATGTCTGAGGTAAACTATGAGCAGCTGGAAACATGAGTCCAATAACGTGATTGCTCTGTTCATGGCTTATTCCAATAGAAATAAACAAAGCACCAGTGAACAAACCTAAAAGGCACTAATTCATATACAGTAATATGTGTCCTTGTATCGTTTGGTGGCATAACATTTAAATATTGTAGAAGTCACAATTTTGGAAAAAATCAGTTACACCAGTGATCAGCAAAAAAACAACTCTCTGAATGACTACACAAATGTAAAGAACTTTATCGTAAAGATGGTAGGTTTTGATTTTGCGTCAGAAGATTGATCTCTGGTTTTTTATGTAGGCGTGTCACATGCTGCTACCACTTGAACTTTGTTTGGATAAGAAAACAAACATTTTGCATACATGAAAATGTGAGAATTTTCCAAGGTGAATGGAAATGTGAGGCCTGAGCAAAATGGGCAACAGAAACTGGGCACAAGTTTCTGCTCATGTACAACATCCTGTATTATCTGCCTTCATTAGAAAAATACTAAAAAGATTGTAAACAAGAGGCCAACAGATGGCTTCAGCATGTGTGTGTCACACAATGGATTTCCCCTAACTCAGGCATAGTTCAAGGAAATGTTACAAAAAAACATGTTGAGGGCAAACAGCTAATTGGCAATTCATTAAACGTCTTCATACAACACACGCACACATCATATGAATTCAAATACGAGAAGCTGTGCAACTTGTTATTGCAGTATTTGAGCACAGGTCACAAGGTAAAAGCATATTTCCACCTGAAAGCACTTCCCTACCATTTACTCCATTACCTCAACAGCTTTTCTTTCCCTGGGTCAAAAGTAAAACCCCTATAAAATGAGATTAAAACTCAGATTGGCTACTAATAATTGCAGCATTCTCTCCTCTATGCTGTTTGGTTTTGTGCTTCATGAGGAAAACAAAACAAAAAATGTGTGTGTGCACAGCAAGGCGGTTATCACTATGCCTACTCACAGAACCTGTTTTCCTCTCAGAATACAAAAGGCACGGGGTCAATTTTCAAGGCCATCATACAAAGACTGAAATTCTTTCTGTTTAAAAAGTAACTTATCATCAGCGTCTTATTTGGAAACATAGCAAGGGAAAAGCAAATAGATTATTAATCTGATATACTAATGGTTTACTTGTAGGGAAACTGTAATTCTGAAACACTTTAGCAATTACATTTGACTGGATGGCTTCGGTTTGGGTCGGTGTTAGAGATTCGCACTATGAAAGCCATGACTCTTTCAGCAGTTTGCCACAAATCAATAAAGGTATGATGTGACAGGAGGAAGCACAGTGAAGCAATGGTCAGCAGTGCTGCCTTGCACCAAGAAAGTTCTGGGTTCGAATCCTTGCCTGGGTTCTTTCTGCACTGTGTTTTCAGAAAGAGTTTTCTTTAAGACTCCAGCTTCCACTCACAGTCCAAAAACCTGACTGTTCTGTTCATTGATCTCTGTCTCTTGTGGTTGTTTTTCCTGTCTGTCAAGCCTGTTTGTTGCCCTGTGATGGACTGGTGACCTGTCCAAGGTGTATCCTGCCTCTTGTCCAATAACTGCTGGAGACAGGGAACCAGATCACTGGATGGATGATCTAATTGTTTTTATTTAAAGCAGAAAAGTTATAGTATTGTTATGCAAACAAATTACCTATATAATCTTAAGAAAAAATGAAGAATAACCACTCACTAGACATAGTAATCTTTCTGCAGAGGACCCAATGAAATGGCCTGAGATTTAAATCTCAATTAATTAGTGATTAGCAGCCAAATTACTAAAAAAAAACAAAACAATATTTTTGTCAGTACATCCTTCAAAACTTACAACTTGCACAACTTCAAGTGTATAACTACAATAACTAACACCATACACATTAATGTACTTTTATTAAGTGGCAAAAATATATATGTCAACCTCTCCAGATTGCATGCGTCTTTCCAATTATACAATGACATTCGCATTTCTAAGCAAGAATGTACAGGTAAAAAAACAAATCTGTAAACTTCACTGCCTAAGGCGTCACAAACAGTACACAAACAGCTGCACCTATACAGGAAGCGTACACACGAGCCTGTTTTTTTTGTGTGTGTGTACAAGTTTGCTTGTAGATTACTTCCTCTCTCTATTTCAGGCTTTCTGGGGTGGTTCCTGTTTCTCTGGACCTTAGACCTCCAAAGGGAAAGGACAACTCCAAAAACACCTGTGTTTCTCATTTGCATGGGGCTACCTTCACAACACACCACAACACCACACACAGAAACAGGAAGAGAGAGGAAGACTGGTAGAAACTATGCAGAGTGTGTCTGGGGAGCTGACAGACATGCAAAGACATAGACACACATGTCCATATTCGACGATATACAAAGAAAGTTCACAGAACTCCTATAAGAGGAAGCACAAATCCCATCGCATTTTGTTTGTTCTCGGATAGCCGAAACAATACCTCACACATGTAGAGCAGATAAAAGAGAGGAACTTAGTTAAGTATCTGAGTGGAACATAAGCTTTTTATCTGGGTGGAAATGTACATACAACAACCATTTTAAAGGAACATTATGTAAAGCCTAATTTCTCTGGAAGGCAATGGTGTGATGCTTTGGAAACTAAATACGACCAACACAGACCACAACGAAATTTCTGAGCAGGTTTAATTTGAATTAAGTAACTAACTGAAAAATGATGTGCTATATTTCACGCATGCGCACGGGTACAAAGGCGAAGCACTTGGAGACAGTCAGCAGCCGTTAAAAAAGACAGCGGAAACGGAGCCCCGGGCCGCCTTCGACGACTAGAACATGTGGTTTAAGGTGACAGTGGAAGCTATAGTAGAGGAGGGTGAATTTAATTAAAAGCAAAAATGAAAGCGGCTCTCACCGAAACGCAGGGGCTGGAGCTGGTGCTGGGGGTCGGTGAACGCTGTACGGTAACCAGCGCCATTCAGCGACCGGGAAGGGGGCACCTGTGAGGAAGCGATGGCGTCGAGACGAGCATAGCTGTCCTGAGAGGGGGAAACCTCCGTAGAAGCCGAGTTATTTGTTCCTCTGGCTGTTTTTCCTCTTCTTCTTTCTCTCTGGTCGTGGACAGTTTGACTACTCCCCGGCTGTTTCCTCTGTCAGTTTCAGCTGCGCATGCGCAACTATCCCTAGCTTGTCAATCTCGATTAACCGTGTGAGTGCCGGGTGTAAACAAAGCAGTTGTGAGAAGTGTGCCTTAGGCTTGCCATAATTTAACTTCTAACAACATAGTTATGAATTTCAATGAAAACACTTGAATTTCTTTCCTGACAAACACAGTACAATCATTAGATACACACAAATATGTCCCTGAGAGACCTCCTCTGTTATAATTTAACAAAACTAGATTAAACTGAATAAATAAGTCCTTGTCTGGGATTTAATGGTCCACCTACAATCTAACCATGTCTTATGGTCATGAAGGTTTGTTGGTAACTGAAATAACAGTTGGCTGAAGAATGTTTGTGATGCATGTCTCCCTATTTAGCAGGGAGCACAATGCGATTCTTGATAAACTGAAGTGCAAATACGCTTATCTAACATTTCACAAAATTATACATTTTGTGAAGGTAAACATTTAAATATATTATGCAAAATTAATTTGTATCATCAGTTGTCAAAGCAAGTGACAATGTCTTAACTTATTTCTGTAACTGAAAAAAAATGTGTGAGAAATGATCAAAAACACAAATTTACCATGGGGTTAAATAACCAATAGACTCAGCTTTATTCAAAACTATAACACATTTACTGAAAATGGCTCAGAAAAGCCACAAATAATAAAAATTACTGGGGAAATTATAGAGACTAAAACACAAATTAAAACAGATGTACAGGGATTTCTGATAATCGAGATGCAAACTATTGAAAAACAAATCAACAGACACAGAGCTGCTAAATACGTAAAAAGAATAAAATGAACAGCAATATCACCAGAGAAAGTACAAACTGTGACAAATTCAAAGATGGCATTGTTTTGTGACAATGCCATCTTTGGCATAATAGTCAAATAGCTCGCGGTTCATCCCCACAGAGCTGGTGAGAAGTGTTTATGAGAAAATTCTCTTAATACAAAAGAGTTTATTTACAGACAATAGATCATTTTACAAAATAAGCATAATTGACTGGCTGCTACTTTTTAGTTCTTTAGTTTAAAACTGTGTTATTGGAGCCAACCATTGCAGTTCTCACTGAAAGATATATGGTTGTTTTCCCATTGGTTGCTAACTCGCACATTTTTTTATTTGCATATACAAAGTGAAGTGGCTATAGGAAGTTGGGTTACATTTCACAACTCTGGTGATGTAGCCTGTCTGTCTAAACCTGTACTGCTGCAGTGTTATCGTCACCGCCTGAGGCCGTGCACAGATTGATGATAACAGCAACCATAGCCTGTAACAAACACTTGTAAGTGTGTCATTGAAAGAGGCAGCACACCCCAGATACCAGACTGTGCAGCAGTATGCATATAAGGAGAAATTGTTGTAGTTATTAGTAAGAACTGTTTACAGACTGGTTTCATTTTGATAATCAGATAGGAATGCCAAAAAATTATAGATTAAAGCGATGAATCACAACACTTGGAGCCAATCTGAAACAAATATTCAAACCATTCATGTCGCTTCCTGGTTGTTGTCAGTTCTCTTCAATTTATGCGTCATTCAAAAACATGAGGAGGAATTTTTATATCTCATTTTTGTCCCTTCTTTTAACATCCTTTGTCTTTATGACTGCCTGCGTGTCGTTTTAGTCATTCACATATGAGCTCCCTCAATCAGCACTCTTTTCATTCATGTGTCAGGCTGCTTTGGCTGTTCTATTTGTACCAGGGGGATTAGCAGTAAATGCAGAGAGGAGATGAGATGCAGATTATGACAGAGATAATAGTCTTTGGATTTAGACTCATTCAGAGGAAGCTGTGGGAATATGAAACCGCAGGTTTAATCACAGGTGACCCATGAGCTCTGTGATCTGCCCCAACATAATGGCTTACCACTTACAAAAACAGAGGCGAGACAGCAAAGAAACCGTGTAAAGTTTCTGTCCGCAGATGCTGTTATTGTTCATGCTGCTCCACTATGAACAATGAAAGCAAAATCACTTTTAATTTTTTACAGTATTTCAACAGATATATACTGTATCCCTGGGCCTCCTACATAATATTAATTATTGTATTTGAAACACCAAAAAACCATGGGCTCCATGCATGTTCAGTAAGACCTTTGGCCATCTTAACTTGATAAACTTAACTGGATTTAGCAGGATTATTAGAATCAACATTTTAATTCGCTAGATCATTTATTTATGTTGGATATAGTTTGAATCTACAGTATGTCCAAACAAGCAATGGCAGCACCACACAACAAAAAATAAAAACAGAATTTATAGTCAAAAGCACATAAATTATGCAGTACATTTGTGTCCCAAAAAACATAAAGTAATAGTACTTTAAGCTAAATTTAATTAATTTTAAATTAATTCATAAAAACAGTCTCATATTTATGCCTTCAGTTAGCATTTCCCCACCCTCACTGGATGTTTCGGTCTGGGGGGTCGCTTCCTTCCCCTCCCCGCTTCCCATCATTTCCTCCTCTCCTCCAATCAGAGGGATTGGCTGGAGATTTTAATTTTCTAGCCCAGCAGCGTCAATTTGCTCATTTACCTTCTCCGTTCCCATTTCTTTTCCTCTTTTCAGTTTATTTGCAAAAGATTTTGGACAGTCTCTGAACAGATGGTCCTGTTCTCCAGAAAACATTTTCGCCAGTTTGTACATTCGTCAAAAGTGTGTCCCACCTCTCTACATTTACCACAAAACACCTTATCGCACGCTTCAGCCAGATAACCATGTTCGCCGCATTTTCAATACAGTTTTGGCTGACCTCGATATTGAATGTAGCCTCTGTTCTCCCCTAGGACTATTATGGATTGAAAATGCTTCAGGTCCTGGAAACCTTTTGGGTCTTCCAACTGCTTAATGGGGACCCGCCAAGCGCAGTTCCAGATGCCGTCCGCATCCCGCACCTTCATAGCCTGGCCTTTCACAGTGCAGTATCTACCCAGCCATATACAAATGTCTTCAGCACTGACAGTCTCATTGAACATCCTGACAATCACCGTTTTCAGGGAGTTGTCAGGTCATCTGGCTGAAACTTCAGTGTTTGCTGAATCAATTTTCTTGAAAAATCTAATCTCGATATTCATGTTGACTTTCCTTGTTCATTGAATAAAAAGCGAATGCTGTGGTGCCTCCGCATGCCGGCATGGCTAGTCGCCATAGTAGAGGCACCACCTGTTAAAGGCTAAAACCTTTACTAAGAACCAATAAATATTTAAAACAAAATACACAAATATATACAAAACTTAAAAGGAAGAGATATTTTCCACTAATCAGTGGTCAATATCTAAACCACGGACGAAAGTTTAATGAACCTCTAAATCAGTGGTAACAGCTAAGTGACACAGACTACCGCTATCACCACCCAATGGAGGGGACCGCTGTCTTTGCCAAAAGCCCGAGAAGCGATTTTGCATCACTATGTGATAACTGTCATGCGATTGATGTAACTCAAAAAAAAAATATTTTTGACAATTTTTTAATATATAATTTTTACTGTGAAGTTAATACATTAATGTATTTCATTTCTCTTCTGTGTTTTCATTTAGGATATATTACATTACATAGGAATATCCATAGAAATTCGATGTCAACAAAGGTAGGCTTATCAGATTTGAAGCAACTAAATGTAGTAAGTGATTGACAGGTGGTTATTTTATATTTCACTTAAACCTATCTTAAAATTGTAAGAGATAATTGGACTTCCGGTTGGACCGCAAGATGGAGTTTTTAAAATACTAAGTCAAGCATATAATCAGACAATTCTCTCCAATCCATTATCGGTTATATTTGGCATCCCTCCAGACCTGGACCTTTCACGTTCTTTAAAACAGGCCCTAGCCTTCACTACCCTTTTGGCTTGAAGACTTATTCTACTTAGGTGGAAACTAAGCGTCCCCCCGTCTCAGGATCACTGGGTTAGAGAAGTTCTTTACAACCTGAAGCTGGAAAAACTCAGATTTTCACTTAAGGGTTCCACCAGTAAATT
>CAEFZX010029728.1:0-14612 GCA_903066825.1 Alfaro cultratus
CCTTTCAACGGGCTTCCGGTACGAGGCTCCGTACACCTCTCACGGAATTTCGAGCAGGGACTCCGCCGTCCCTCACGGATTTTGACCAATCTATGGTACCTGTTACCAAGGCATTTTGGACTGATGCTGGCTGTGGGAAACATTTGGGGATGGCTAGTTCAGTTCCATCCTGACTGTGTATCAGTACAAAACAAGATTCATAAGGACATAAATGACAGCATAGCCTGGAAAAACTTAACTGGTCCTGGCCTCAACCTTCGGAATTGAGTGCAAGTCAGACCTTCTCATTCAACATCCGTGTCTGCCCTCACAAAGGCTAGAAATTCCTTTAATCAAAGTGCTAAACCCTGTGAAAAGCCTTTCTAGATGCATTAAAGTATTGCTTTTTTTAAACAAGCAAATTGTGGTGTGACACCACTATAAAGCCTCTTAAATAAATGAGTAAAGAAATTTGATCCAGTCTTTTTGATAATACAGTACAGAACAAACTGCTATTATTAGCTGGCTAATTAGTTGGACTATCAGCTCAGTTGGCTACTTGACAAACAGTTCTTGCATGCTAAAATTTCTGATCATCCAATTCCTACGGTTTAAATCCCTTCAACTGTCAGAAAACTGTGTGACTTGTTGCGCCCTGCCAGTCAAGTAGCATAAGATAGCTACCACCCATAAGTAAAAGAAAAGAAAATGTGTTTAGAAATGGTTACAGTTGGGCAAGGTAATGGCGCAGGAGTAAACCGTGCCACCCATGTAGGGAATATGGATGTTAACCTTCCATTACCCCATGCTCCATACAGCCAGAAAAATTTCCGGTTACTCCAACATTTTCTCTGGCAACTTGTTAAACTGACTTTCACACTGTATGCTGAAAAATTGTTGTGGTTTTGAGACCCAAGCTTTTTAAAACCTCTGTGTCTTCATACCTGTAATTGGGACATGCTTACCCAAACATCACAGACTTGCAAGAAAGCAAAACCTCCAGCACTTTTAGGTGCCCGAGCCTTTTGTAAGTTAACTCTGTTAAAGAGGCCTAGAACATAAAAGCTAGAGAGAGAAGTTTTATAGAATAACTGGTAAATTAAGGGAGAAATGTGGAAATCTTCACACAGAAAATAAAAATAAAAAAAAACGAGGTGAAAGAGGTTAATAGCTCAAAAGAACGTCCTGCTCTACCGTCTCCATGTGACAACAACAGGAATGCTGATGTCCCAGCTGCCTTGGCTTGTTAGAGTTTAATAAAAACTCATCATGTAGCATTCATCAAGAAGCAAAAATGTGTACAAACCAACAGGTCTGATGCATACAAACCTCTTTATGAAGTTGCAAAGAATCACTAAAAATGATTGGATAAACCATACCCACATTCATGTTATGAGAGGGTAAGTGATCTCTCACAGCGAGCAGGGGGGGAGAGAGGCTCAGACAAAATGTGCCTCTCACTGCCCAAACCCAGTGGTTGGACTTCCTGAGTAGGCTGCTGTTGGGTTTTGTCCCCCGTCTGGCCATTCATAGCTTGGGGATGAGAGGAAGGGAGCCAGTGGTAACTCCATGAACTGTGCATGTGTGTGTTTGAGTGGTGGGAATCGGATGAGAGGAGTGGAGGGGGGGGTGAGGCGGAGGTTGAGGATTAGGGAATTAGAACTCCAAAGCGAGGGAGGAGGGGGAGGATGGGCTTTGCCTTTTGTTGGTTTTTCCTCAGCCGCCCCCGCCATCCCTTCGGCCCTTTTCTGCCGGGTTCTGCCTGTAGGCTGCAGCTGCGGCCCGCCGCCCTGTGCCCTGCATCTTAATGAGCTGTGGGCTCCAGAGGAGAGAGGGCTCCCTGATGTAGGGGTCACCAATGAGCCCCAGCAACCACAATCTTGACTTCCACCATGAATTGGTTGAATCGGAAGGCATGCTGCTAAACTTCATGCTGTCTAAAGAGCTCTCTACCCATTTGCACTGTTCACTGTGAAACAGACACCAATAGGCCATTGTAACCTGTCCAGGAGTTTGGACACTTTTATGCTGTGTTTTTCCTGACATTATTTTTTCTTTTATCCCAAGCAGTGGCAAGAAGTGTGAGTCCAAAGCCTGGACTTGGGAAGTATCATCATCATGTTGAGCTGAAGGACCATCCTATTTTGAAATCTAACGCTCTCAACTGTTGCTAGGGCTGCTGCTACCCCAAGATAAAAAAAAAAAAAAAGCAAGGGGGTTGGGGATGCGATGGAGGCTGCCCCTCTTTCTCACGCTCATAAGAAAGCACTCACTTCTTCTCCATGGTGAGTGACACCTGCTGATTACCATAGAGACACTGTGGGAAGTTCCCCCCTGCCACACAGGGGCTGAGATTTGCCCCTTCTCCCGGGGTAAACAAGCAACCCATGGATTAGTTAACTGGGTTACTGCACAGCAAACAAATAAACACAGATTACTTAGAGCAAATTAGTGGCAATAAAGTCTCAAGGACTGATGTAAGACCCAATACTTAAAAAGATAAGAAAACATCAATGGAAAAGCCAAATAGCAGGGTAGAAACTTAGACAAGAAAAATTAGCTTTGGTAGGGAGATAGTAGCTTTTCATCAAGCAGGAGCCTCTAAATGGAGTTTTGCAAAGGTACAGCCCTAAGCATTTCGAAATGGTTGACTTTTTTCAAAATTATAATTCAGTCTTTTCTAACTTTAACCACGATGGATTTAAACTCAGATCTTGTCAGAGCTAGCTGTGCCCAAAAGGAGAGTAAATCCTTCACCTCAAGAAATATTTAAGTTTTCTTCCCTCTTTTCTGCAGCACTAATAACCATAATCTCCATTGACCATTAGAAGCTATTTGAGAAATGAAGCAGTGTTGGAAGATGTTTTTGTCTGGCTTTAATATGAAAGTGACACACTTCCTCTGGCTTTGAAGTCACTGTAATACACTTCTTACATTGTGACATAACCATAAATTTAAGGCCAAAACACCTTATAGAGTCTTTAAGAACTATTCTCGAGTTAGGTCCTAAGTCAAAGCATACAAATTTCATGCTGAGCCTAAAGCAAAGATATGCAAGACCCAAAGTCCCAGGTCTTAAACCAACCAGTTTTCCAAATAATTCCTAGGTAATTTTACTCGTAGTAAACTGTTAACAAAAATTAAAAGGTAGTTTATTTTCCAGAATAAGCAGCAATTGCAAACGTATTTCACAATTAATATTAACCCCGTACATAAGGGATTTTACATTTCTGTCCTCTTGTTTTGAAATAATGCCTTTAAAAGTACCATGCTAAGATGAAGAGCAGTGCCAGTGATATGACTGATCTCAAAGACTGGGAACATTTAGCTGCTTTTTAGAAACTTCCACTATTGGTCTGATCTGTCAGTGGTGGCACAGTAACAGGATGGTGGGCTACAAATGGAGGAGAGTAGGGGGATGTGCTCAGTGGGGTGGGCAAGGGATTTGGGAACCAGGAAATATTAAGGACCAAGAACGGTAAAGAACATGAGATCAGATGGTGATGGAGACAGTAGGGAAACAAAAATGGGGGGAGGGAGATGGTGATTAGAAAAAAAAAAAAAAAAAGATGGAGCACTACTGAGAACCACAGTTGGAGTCAGCAGGCGGGTTCTACACAGAAAAGTAAGCACACAGCAGGACTGTCATGAGAGGAGGCAAATTGGTGGAGGTGACGCCTCCCGCAGTCTCCTGGTTCCACCACCATGCCAGCACTCTTTCCTGCTGACAGCTGCACCCCAGTAATTTACTTCTCTCCACCACATTTAACAGGAAGACTGCTTCCCATTTTCCCATTTCCCGGAGTAGGGGGTCTGCCCTGAAGGCCAGAAACCTGGCCTGCCAGAGCGCTGAGTTCCTGGTGGGGAAACCTCTGTCTGATCAGTTAGAGCATCTTCTAGTACTTGCATGTTCTCTGGCTTGAACTGCTATGTAGTTTGTAAAGGTTTTTAACAAACTTATTTATGCCTCCTGACGGCTTCCACATTTTTCACTTTACAGCCAACAAACCTTAGTGTATTATAATGGGATTTTGTGTGATTACCCAACAAAATTAGCACCAGGTTGAAAGCTGGTTGTCACGACAATAACACTTTTAGGACTTGATGTAGCTGAAAGGAGAAGACTCAAAATTTTCAGTGAGGGGTTAAATAAATGTAGTTAGAGAAAGCAGAGCCATGCTATTAAAAGCTATTCAAAAAGAAACTGTTCTAAAACATTGAGACATGTCGTTTATTGTGTTTCATTGAAGTTGCAAGAGATCAATAGACTTCCAGAAGATAACAAAAAGGCAGAACATATCTCAGCAAGTTTTTTTTTTCTTCTGACTTTTCAACTTCCCTCTGGATTCAGAAATGTTGAAAGTATTTGGACATCTCAGTTAAGGTAAATTTAGTTAAGATACTGCATCTTCAGCCTTTCAGGAAAGCAGATAACCATGCTAATCTTCAATACAGTCCTCCAAAGAAAGCTTAAAAAGGGAGTTCTGCATTAAAAATCTTAGGTCTACGTACAAAAACTAAATGGAGCTTTATTGCTGCACATGTACAATACAGTATGCATTGATTGAACTGGCTTTTTAATACCGTTGGGAATTATATGGAGTTTATTAATTGCAATTTATATATGAATAAACGTAAGTTAGATTTTTTTTTTTTTATGAAAAAAAAATAAAAAATCACAATATAAAGGAACCATTTCACTAAATTCAGTGGAAATTTTCTCCAGTGGTGCAATACAAATGGCTGTGTGTCTGTGCAGTGCAGCAATGTGTGGTTGCTGACAGCCATAGTGAGGGGATCTGTAGGAGCCAGACTGAGCCCAGCAATAAATCTGGAAGCAAGTCAAAGACCTGCAGTCTTGAAACAGTCAGCATGACAAAATCATGAGATAATGGTTAATCAGGTGGGCATGCTCATTTGAAGAACATTTAATAGTAGAAGAAACTCTGTTCGCTTCTAGGAGGTATTTAAAAAAAAAATTGAACCATGACTTCTGTGAAAAACTGTGGGCTGGATTCTTGCAGGTCTGTTCACCACATGCATCGGATAGAAATATGCAGAAGATGACAAGAAAAAAAAAAAAAACATTGTTCCATGTAATGTAGGGAGGTGGTTTTAGAGTACCGCCTCTCTACATTATCCTCCCTCTGCGTCCCGTGCATTCTCCTGGACCACCAACAAGGTTTTGCTTGGAGGAGCACATCATGGGTGTCCTTCAACCTCATGACCAGCAAAAGGGACCAATTAGCTGATGAGCTCCAAACCAGACCATGAGAGGATCTGTGTGGCACGTCGCACACATCCTCCATCAGTTCTCCTCATGCCGACTGGGTCACTGAGCAATGTTCTGGGAACATCACAAGGACGCCGCTTAACTTCTGCCTCTCTTTTTCACCCCTTTATCTTTTCCACACCACCTCTACTGGTGTGTTCTCTGCACCGCCCTCCCCTCACGAGTCTGAGCCAGCTGAGCGTGTTACCCAAATCCAACAGTTGTTGTGGCCTTCGTTAGCCTAACGAGGGGGCCGGCTCTTTATACTTGTCAAGGAGCAAATGAGTCAAACAAACAAGGGCCAGGGAAGAAGCGAGGACAAGCAAGCGCTGTTCTGTCGAGCTTCACTGAGTTTTTGGCCACAGTGCTTTGCTGGAAACTAAGGAATCCACAATCTGCTGCTTTGATGTCTGATGATGCTCTGGCTTTGAAGGAAACTTTGGAAGGATGTTGTTCTTTTTTTTTCTTCCAAAGGAAAAATAAAACCCATGCTGCTCAGGATCTGCAGCATGGGTCCGTAGACACATTCAAAGTGTGTATCGCGTGTACTCTGTAAAGCACATAAAAGTGGACACATAACAATTGGTTGCGATACCAACTACAAAGTTACAGTGTTTGTTCAAGCCTGTACTTGCAATGTGGCCAATATGCAAGTTTGCTGGGTGATGTCCTGTTGGGGGTGTTCTCTAAATAAACATGCTTCACACAGACTGTACCCTCTCAGAGACATTCACAAGTACTTTTCCCCCCCCGCTAAGTCTAAGTCAATTCTCTATCCAAAATTTACAACCTCACATGGAATATGTAGCTCTAGTATGAAAACAAATAATTATTTTCCCCAATATAAAATCATAAGCTTTTAATACTTATAAAAATATACTGTAAATTAAAAGTATCATAACAATATAAAAATATCCATCATGTAAAAAGAAAAGTAACAATTTGTTAACACCACTTTACAAAATATTTTACAGGTTTCTGTCTTATGATGTAATGAACTACTATTCATCCCTTTGATTATTATATAGTGTATTAAACAAGGTTGTGAAGCTTTTGGTCTCTTTTGTTTCAGCATGTGCAAAATTATTAAGAAAGCTTTAACTAAATCTGCATTTAGAAGTTATGTTTTCAAGTCTCATAACAGTAGATATGATGATGTAATTTTACATGGTCAGTTACTTTTCTTCTTCAAAATCAGATTAATTAAAAAATGAATTGGATTTTCAAGTCTCAATACTGTTTTAAAACAAAGCAAAAAAGATGCTAAACAAGTATGGGGGGGAGGAGGAATATGAAAATTGTAATAACCTGGCTGACAAGAGGCTACCGTTAGAAATCTGCACATGATGTGCTGCACTGATTTTGCCTAGTGATCAGCTTATCAGAAATAAATAAATAAATTTTTTTAGAAATCAGTGATTGCATCATAAGTCAGTCCTACCTGGTTCTTACAACAAATAAAGGGCAAAGTGCAATTTATTGTATTATTAAGAAAGATTAGTTTGTTAATAAACCCTAACATGAATTGCCTTTATTTTAAAGAATCTTCAGTGTCTTTGTGATGACACTAGCTTAGCAGTGTGAAAATAAGATGTCTGATGTAAATGAAGTTTAGTTTGTTGGGAAATTAGCCAAAGTCTTCTAGAACACTTCAGTATGAGAGAAATCTGTACAGTAATTTAAATGTTACAATAAACATCAAAGGTTTAGGAGCAAAACAGAGATCCAAAATGTGTGAGTCTATCAGAGCTAAAGTCTCTGATAGACTTTAGCAGAGACTAAAGTCTATCACTTGCTAGACTTACATCTAGCAAGTAATCCATCAACTTGCTAGATGGTAGCATTTAAGACTAAAAACTTAAGTTGCTATTAACCCCTTTTTCTGGCTCCTAATGTCAAGAAACATTACAAAAAAATTGACACAGACTGAACACACTATTACCATGTCAGCCAGTAATTTTTGAATGCCATCACAGAAATGACAACATGAATTATTTACTCAATCTACCCCTAGTGGCACCCTTAACCCCGATTACATTAGATAAAGATTGCTCCTGAGGCTCAAGGAGTCTTTGCAGCACAAGTCTAATCTCTTTGTTTTGCGGCTTAAGGGCAACTTCAATCCAAGTTTCAGACTCAAGTCACCTCTTCTGCCAGTTTCACAGCTGCACTGTAAAACTGACCATTCCACACCAGCACATCAAGTGGCTTCAACAATTTGAGCACATTTCTTTGACACAAAGCCTAAAAAGAAAGTATGAAGGTGTGTCCTTCAGAATGAGCTCACTGAAGGCAGCCAATCTACAACAAATGTTCACAACTTTTCAAGGCTAAGAATGTGGAGTTACACAGACACCCTTGCTCTGCAAAGTATGAAGCAAAATACTTGCTCCAGTTTCTTTTGGGAGTCTTGAAACAGTTTGCACGTGCATGTTCAAGATGACTAATCAGAAAGGAATCAGCGTTAGAGTGAATGGCATGGCTTTGTTTAGTTAACATGCTAGAGCGACTGTGCTTTGTGCCTGGGACTGACCCATTGTGAAATCCAATCACCACAAAGAGACAGTAACTTTTACTGGGGCAGGATGAGGAGAAAACTCAAGATGAGTTTGGTTTTTGTAAAGTTACACAAGTAGAAAACTGCATGACTGGGTTTCATGGAACACAGACAAAACAATGATGGAAATATGAAGGTTTATCTTTTCTAAGATGTTAAATTGATGTTTTCGGTGCACACATGGGAGTAATGAGCATGGTGCGGTTGTATGAGCCGTTCATTATCATACCCACGCAGAGATTTGAGTCACTTGGGTGGCACTGCTACACAATAAAAGCTCAGGCGAAGGTGCGGGACGCCTGGCTGAGGTGACGGACAGCAAAGCGGGGCTGCTGCAGGTTCACCTTCTGTGCAGTGGCTCTGGGGCAATGAGTGTATGACAGTGATGCGACACTAAAAGCCTTCCTGTCAGGGAAGCGGCCGGACGTCCTCCAATCAAAACACGGAGGCTCGGGGTGACATTTCACAGGCCACAGCTGCTGGGCTGCGACAGCATGCCAACTCACTATTCCTGACGGGTTGTTTGTTTAGCGTGTGTCATAAGTAAAGAGGTGTCACTGCAGGAGTTGTGTATTAATGTGTGTGCATACTTGTCATACAAACTCGCCTTTCTCATCCCAGTCATTATTTGACTAATCTTGAAGTTACATTTTACACTGGCTCTCAATAAGAATGTTCTGTTCTTATCAGCACTAGTGAAGGTGTGGAAAAATGGACATTTGCCAGTTTCGTGACTCAGACAAGACAGGGAGAGGAGCAAAAAAGTAACATGACTACCCACAGCTAAAGACCTCTGTAAAATGACACTATTTAAGGTTTAATTCACCGTCTATTCAGCTTAAATCCTTAGACAAAAATAAGGTTTTTGCAATTCTTTTAATGTTTAAACAACTCAGACTCAAATTTTTATAATTCTCATTCCTATATTCATTTTAAAATATGGAATCAAATTTTCACAATGAATTTAAGGTAGATATTTCTCCCATAGAAGGACATACAGAAAGACAAGGCAGGAGGGAAGGAAGGAAGAAAAGAAAAAAGCAAGGGAGGAAGGACAACTTTTGGACAAAGGGATAGGGAATGAAGTCTCTAAATACAAGTATTTCTCCACATTTATTTTTCTGTGCTTTTCCAGACTTAGAAAGTAATGACACACTTCCATTTTCCAGACTGCGTTTGAACCATGAAAAAAAAAATCAATTTGACTCTTCTTTAATACATTTTGTAACAAAACAATGCAACCCCAGGAATTTTAAAATCTGAATCAATCCCCAAGTGTCTACAAGAAAAGCACAAAATAGTGCACAACTTAAATTTAAGTCATTGGATCACATGAATCCTCTCCCATGACAAACATAAACTTAAAAGAAAAAATGTCAATGATAAAAATAAGGCTTTCATGACCCCATGAGCCCATATTATTTTGGCCATAAACCATTGGCCAAAATAATAAAACTAAATATTAAAATATTTACCCGTTATGCAGCAGAAGAGACACTTCTGATGCACTGCAAAATTGTGTTTTGTATTAAGATATTGACCAACACTCTGAAGTTGCTACTTTAAGGGAGGCTTTTGTGTCAGCTAGTCCTTAATTGCTTAGCTGCTGTTAATGCAATAAAAAAAAAAAAAATTGAGTAATAAATTTACAAGCAATCAAATTAGTAAACCAACATTCTCAGTAATGAAATAAGACGACCCAATATTTACATGTGAGGAGAGCAAAAGCCGCATCATCCTGAGACTGAACTCAGTCTTGAAGTTTTAGCAACCTCCCAGCAGCAAACTGCTCTTTGTAAGTGACCTGCTCCTATTACCTTATCCATTAAGTTACAGTTTCCCCTTTTCCAGTAAAACTTCTTCTCTGGCTCGGAGCCCAGGAGGTTTGAGTGGTTTTGGAAAAGTTTCTTATCCTTATTTTGCCCTGGGTGGTGATGGAGCAAGCTCTGTGAGGAAGCCGCAGTCGAAAGGCAGAGTTAGTATGCACACATAAAGCTGCTCAAAGCCTGCAGGTATGTGAGGAATGCCTTTTCGTCCAAACAACGGGAATCATGCCTGACACAGAACCATGGTCGGGGGGGGACTCTGCAACCAAAATTTACAGATTAACAGTTTAGATTTTCTAAATCTAAGCTGTTAATCTGTAATTCCTCATTTAGGGAAAAAAAGCAGTGTTATATTCTCAACTACTAGTGTGAAAATGGATCAATTCCAACGAATGCTTAAAGTCTAAATTTAAAGCTGAACGCAAACATGCATCAACAGGGAGTTTGAAAATATTTTTGCGCAATGAACATATTTTAGGTTCTTTACATAGTTTGAGCTCTTGGTTAACCTACATGTTTGAACAGTTGGGGGTTGTTTGAAAGCAAGACGATCACTATCGTCAAATGTAAATAGTAAGGCACAGTGTTAAAATTAAATACAGATGCAAAGAGATCTCCACTGGTTACTGTAATAGGATGACTTTTTGGCTTCATTGTTGCTAAAGAGTAACCAACCACAAATTGAGAAATCTTCTTTTGTTCAATAAATACCTTAGTAAGAAGTGCCAGGATACAATGACACTCATTTTTGGGGATGCAGTTAACAAATTAAGAAAACCATTTTCACTAGAAGTGAGGTCTTTAAAATAAAGAGGAAGAATGTAGATAAAGGAAGCCATTTAAGAGGAAACTTCTGTATGACATGTGGTTCATTCTGCTGCAAAGGGTGAGAGAGAGCAAAACCTAAAGCAGATTGCAAGAAGGTGGTGCAGAGTAGACCAAAGCCCCTCCAATGCATCTTTTAGACCTTTCAATTTCATGCTGTTGTGAAAAATGCTTAATTTGACAATTCAAGCAGCATTTTGAAAAGCTTTTTTCAGAGGAAAAAATTAGGGACATGGCGGTGCTTTGCTGTTTTTCAATGTACATTCTGTGTAACATAGTTTTATGTTCTTGCTCAGATGCCCGGGCTCCTCTTTCTCCTTTGGCTTCATAAACTGGCTTTATGGTTGAAGGGATCAAACAGATACTAGTTTTAAAGTATTGACATTTTAAAATAAAATTACCATATTACCATTAAAGCCATATCTGGTGACAGTGGTCAAACTTTCTTTTATAAAAACTAACCATCTAAGACAGTGCTAATTCTTAGCATTTCTTTAAGAAAAATATATGTATAAAAAAAACCATGAAGAAATTTTTGTCCCCAATACATGGAGTATTATTCATCTCCTCCAGCTGCCACTGGCTGCCTTGTAAGGTAGAAGCAAGGCCAGGTAAAGTTTAGGCTTGACACCAGCTTTGTATGGGGTGTCCAGAGTGCAGTCCAGACACCATTTGTGGCCCTTAGAATGACTGCATCCAATATTTGAACTGGTAGCACAATTTTTTTAAAACAAATTGTTTGTATTAAACAATAAATTGCACTGTTTAAGAAAACTTTTTTCCTGTTTAAGAAAACTTTTTTCTTAAACAGAGATGTTTACTGATCAAGTAGAATCTTCTTCAAAAGGGAAATTCAACAACTTTTTGCTTGTTAAAAACTATTCACCCCTCCAATACATGCAAATATGTACAAAGAACAACACTATTGAATCACCTTCCCCCACTAGTACTTCAAACTTGATAATTATGGTGCGTAGCAAGAAGACTGGACACTTTCGGGACAGAGAAAAGTGTTTAATAGTGTTGAGATAGCAAAATTTCACAATAAGGACCTTAAGTATTAAATAAAGCATGCTACAGTTTAAATAGCATATTTTGAAACTGATGTAAGATCTTTTCAGTATCCTCTTTGCTTGTAAAAATCAGAATAGTCTGATTGTTGGGTGGACAATGTGTTGGACTGCAGAAAGTTATTTGTTCCAGATAGATATAACGTAATGCACAAGACATTCTGTCTATGTTGGTGAGAGTGATCAAGTAAAAAAAAATAAAAATGCTACTTCAAATTTTGTGAACATTAAATCACTGCAATGTAGTAAGACCACCCTGTACCCTGTAGAGATGTGATAACTGTTTGCCTTTTAAATTAAGATATGTATCCCTTTGACTTTGGTAAATCAGTTTGAGACAAAATGTGCAGAATGTAAGCTTTTAGTATGGAAATGTAATAAAAAAATAATAATTCTGTATGACACAGGCTGGTAAAATTGTCCAAACTCATAAAAAGCTTCAAAAATGTACTTGGACTCAAGGAGATTGCGATGAATTAAAAACTGTGATTTAAGTAGAAAAGAAAAATTGTGATATAATTATTTGCCAAATTGCCCAGCCCTTAAAATCCTACCAAGTACTGCCTTTAAGCAGAATATTTATATTGAAAGATATGTGCAGCCAAAACACATGATCAGTGTTTTTACCTCTTTTATGCAGCCATCCCTCCTTGACGATCACCACATTGGTCATGTTGGTGGACAAGATGGAGGATCCAGGTTTCCCACCAGGAGAGACACAACTTTGTTTCCTTCACTCAGCCCAATGCAGGAGGCTGCAGATGGGGTCCTGGGGTTTAAGGCCGCCTTCTCAATGGTGGTAACCTATTATTCGAGGAAAAGTAAAAATTAGCCCCAAGTTGAGGTGAAAGATCTTTTTCCATCTGTCTAAATTTTAACCCTCAGGTCAACAAAGCAGATTGGAAGCAGTGTAACTGAGAGGATTCTTGTGCTTTATGGCCCTGCCAAAGGAGGACATGCTGCAGCAACAGTGGTGTCGTTTTAATAAAAGGAACCTGTAACATTTCAAGGTTCAAATGACGGTGTGAGGCCGTGTGTTTTGGCATTCATGAAGTCTGCCGTATTGGAAAATTCCACACTGTTCACAACCTGCACAATCATTCCTGATAGACCAGGAGTTTTCCCCTCCACGCATGACCAGAGCTGCTCTGAAGAAAAAGAAAAAAAGAAAAAAAAAAAGGGTGACGTCAAATCATTCTCACACAAGTTACACACTTTAATAGGTTGTCAGGCTTGTTTTGCTTTTGTATCAAAATTTATCCTTCAGCTTTTAGCATAGCAACACATTCACATTTTCCACTTTCCTCAAATATTAATCCAGGGATGCAATTTTAACCCAAAGGTAACTTCATATCATTTAAAAAAAGAAAACATGCAACAAAAAAAAAAATACTTGTGATTAAAATCCTTTCGATATGATCAAAGCAGTACACACATTCATAGTTGAGGGGGTTTCCAGTGAGGTGGAAGACTTAAAAGAAAATTTAATAAATCAACATCAGCCAGTAAATAAATGGCATAAGTAAATGCTTTGCTAAACTCAAATGGTTGCGACTTGCTAACATGTATTATGTGAATTTGGGCAGTGCAATATTTGCAATATAGTCAAATAAACGGAAGCAGTTTATCAGCTGTATAGTTTAGTAAATGGAATGACTAACAAAAACTGCTAAATTTAATTTAATTGTCTTAAGTTTAATTACTTGTACAATGGACAGCAGGAATCCATGTGGACCATAGTTTCTGCACATTCTAGAACATCATTTAAGAACTACTTGAATTTTTTATATATATATGAAAAAAGAACTATAGTAAATGACCTTTTCTTCCTTTCAAACTGACCTTAGAGTGCCCTGGTTTGTATCCTCGATAAACCTAAAGGCATATTGTAGAATATTTTGTTCAAACTGAAATGGCACCTGAATTCCTCTGAGCCACCAGTGATCTTCTCAAAAAGACAAAAAAACCAACAAAAAAAAAAGAAAAAAGTAATAACTTAGCTTACCAAATTTCAGACCTATATCGGAAATCTGGATGTATCCTTTAACTTTTCAAAGGTTTGAAATTGAAAATTAAAATAAGTTCCTGTAGAGACCCAGGAACTTATTGTCTCAGTTGTCAACAAGCAAGTTAAATGCACACAATGTAAAGCACTGCTGCAGCGCAGGAGCATCTAAAACACAAGCCCTGCACAGCCATATGCCAGCTTTGCGTGGTTAAAGGTGAAAACACATCTGGGTTCACTGAAGTGGAGTCAATATTTCTATGTGAATCATTTCTCTCTAGCCACACACATCAGATCTATGGTGCCGAAGTGGTGGCGCTTAAAAACAAAACTAAAAAGTCTGGCTGCTCATCGTGCTGTGGAGGAGCGTGGGTAACCGCTCAGACACCTCAAGTGTTTATAAGCTAAAGTTTCAGTCAGTTGGGTTACTGTGTCATAGTCAAAATTTCTGCAAAAGCATTATTAATAATGTCCGCATTGACGTTTATGCAAGATTTTAAAAAGGTGTATTGCAGAAAAGATGAGAGGCAACTACAATTTCAGTCAAGTCTAACACATTAGGAGCGATGTTAACAAGTAAATAAGATTAGTCTAGTTGTAATCCGATCTATAGTTTGTGACTTGACATTTAAGGGTTACTGTAACTATTTTTTAAAGAATATGGACTTTTTTGATCAGCTCGAGATCTCATGACCTAAAGAAATCGAGAAAAAACACAAATGTGGCTAGTTAACAGAAAAACCTGGTTCAATACTCAAAAATTGGACCTTAATCTACACCGTGTTCCCAATTATTAGGTAAATTGGATTTAAGTGTCATAAAGATAAAATTGTTTGTTGTGCTACTACATTTATAGATGGTATTGTGTGTCAGGACTCTTTGTATCACTATAATTAATTTCAGAGAGCTGGGTTGATTAGTTTGTCTGGTGAGCTCAATTAAAGGAAATCTACTTAAGAAGGATGTTCCACATTATTAAGCAGGCCACAGGTTTCAAGCAATATGGGAAAGAGAAAGGATCTCTCTGCTGACAAAAATCATCAGATAGTGTAGTGCCATATGACAAGGTATGAAAACA
>CAEFZX010029732.1:0-27371 GCA_903066825.1 Alfaro cultratus
GCTGTCGGTAAAATCTTAACATAATTTTACAGTGTGGAAGGTGAAGTTTATATTTCTTATACTACAATTTTAATATTACCAAGTTCAATAGAAAGGTATTTTTAATACGCTAAATGCATTCACTATTTATGCGGAAATGCAACTTTGCCTGGCAAATTAAAATTCCCACCACATAGCCTACGTTGTGAGCAGAGTTCCCATCTTAATTCCCTGCCAAAGAAAACAAACTATAAAACTGCAGACAAGCTTTTGATGTTTGGAGGGCTGAAGTACAACTCGTCCTTCATGGTTTCTTTTAATGCACCGCTTATCTGCAGCATCTTTGGAGCATTTATCAAAGAAGTCCTGGAATTTTTCACAAGCAGCTTATCAGCGTGAGCACACACTATGCAGGGCCATTGTGTCATCCTTTTATTAATCATTACTCCATTCATAATTCACAATCGTTCACTGATGTCTGTGTGAGAACTGAATCCATCCAGCATTAATTAAGTTAAAATATAACTGATTTGGTTTGAAATGTCATGTGAAGAAAATTTTACTGTGGTTTATTTTATTGTATGGATCATTAAAAATGACATCCAAATAAATAAGTCACAATCAGGTTGATTCAAAATGATCCAAATAGGAACAAAACTTTTTTTTAACTTTTTTTTTTTTCCTGAATCAGCCATGAATGGATCATACAGTAAGGTGCACCAACAGAGGACGCGGTTTTTCTATCAGTTTCAGAAGAACTGCCAAACTAGTTATCAAAGGCAAGTTAATTAAAACAACCGGAAAAGAAGAGTCTGCCCTTTCAAAATAAAAGCAACTACGACCAGAGGTTTCAGACAACAGCCCGAAATAATCCATTGCTAATTGCCCTTAAAAGTAGAAGCAGCTGAGTTGCATCTATGTATTGTACAAAGATTGCATCCATTTTTGTAGGTCCTTATTTTCTTTATTTTTGGTACAGTTTCCGTCAACTTAATCAACACTTTACAAACAAGTAAATAGCCACATGGATCCAAAATGTATGGCGTTTTCAGACTGACATGCTGTCAGAGCAAATTACATTTACACTAGGACAAAAACAACAACGAAATAAATAAATAAATAAATAAAAACATATCTGCCACCTAATAATCTGAGGGTTCTGGGTCCCTTTGACTCATTATTGATGTTCAGTAAGGCCGCATGCCATCTCCCGGAGTAAATTGTATATATCACTATGTCTTTTGGTGACTTTTTATTATTTTTTAATTACTTAATTGTTTAAAATGTATGTTATGAACAAATTCTAAATAAAAAACATGTGACAAAAAAAACCCCCGTCTCAATTTCGATCTAAATCTGCAAGAACACAATCATTTCATAGTTTGTGGAAACTCTTGGAAGGTCAAGCCACGAATCATAATGTGACATCAGTTTTCTCTGAACTCGGCTTTCCCTGCCTGATATTGTGTCTTATTTTTAACAACCTGAACAGGAAGCGTGTTTTGCTTTTTCAACTTGACAGTCGCTCGTTTCTGCAGCGTTGAGGAGGTTTCACATCAATTGGACTGACTGCAGGAAAGTCTAAAGGCAGACACGGAGAGCGTCGCGTTTCCCGGGTCGTTCAGTTAATTGATTTGTCTTTCGTTTCTTTGACCGTCCGATTTGAGATCGATGCTTTCATAAGCGCGCTTCACTCAGCGGATGAAGTTTCCTTCTCGCTGAACAGACACAATGTGACCATGTAGAGTTAGTAGACTGTTGTATCCTTGGACGGATTTCGGAGTACCTTTATTGATCCTGGAAGAAAAGGATATTAACGATGGGCAAACTTTTGTCAAAACATGGTAAGACGCGTTTTAACGCAGAAACAAACTCGGATTTTGATGTTACCTCCTAAATAAAACTAATAATTGTTTATTTATTTATTTATTTATTTATTTATTTATTTTGTTTCACACCCTTGTCTCGGGATCCAAAGCGTCCAAGCGCAGAGAAAACCCCGAAGGTGAGGATAAGCTCCCATCATTCTCCAAACTGGAGGCTGGCAGGAGGTGATCAGATGATAAGTCTCAGATTGATCGTGATGCGTCTGTTTCTACCGTGTTTCAGGAGACAGTTTTGTTGTGAATGCCTTCCTCCGGAGAGGGATGGAGGAATGTGAGAGGTACAGCGCAACAGATCACAAACTGAAAAACATGCAGGTACACACTTTCTATTTTCTTCTTCCCGTTTTAATACCACATGTCTGAAATAATTGCTAGATTTAACACAGATCACTCATTTTAAGAAGACTGTACCCTAAACCTCCAATTTCCTTTTGCTGTGCATCAAGTTCGCACAGATTTATTATTATTTTTTTTTTTTTGCATTTTTGGAGAATCGGTGTGTAAGATTTGAGTGTTTGCGGAGGTAATGAATAAGCGCATTACAGGAAGCTGCTGCATTCAATTTCTTCCTCGAGCCCAAGTCCTAGAACTCCTTGACCCGAGTGGATGGGAACTGTTCTCTCTCTGATGTGTTTGTAAAAATTGTAGCTTGTTGTTCTTTCTGTCATGCCTGGCTCTGACACAAGAATGCTGTGGTTATTCCATCCCTGCCAGAATCTCTGGATGATTTGAGACCCTTATACACACACACATACACACGCATACAGCAGAAGCTCAAGCTGGATGGAAATGTAGTCATTTCTGAGAGTGACATATATAAGTTTACTCTTGTGGCTCCTGTCATCATGACCCAGGGTGGTGTCTTTCTCTGTAGTGCCTCCCATTCTAGTGGCTTCCGAGTGGGCAGCCCTCTGTGGCATTACAACATTACATCACTTCGAGTACCTCGACTCGAGCTCGAAGGCAGAACTCCACAGCTAGGGGCTGATGAATCATGAGATGGGTAGTTGTTATAGTGGAAGAGTTATGGATTATATCAGGGCCGTAAACCGCCCACTCTGTGCAAATTATAAGACTACTTTGCTCCGGTTCAGAGGAGTCTGACTTTACACTCCCCTGAAGGAAAACCACGAAAGGCGTAAGCTTGGCGCTTATTAGTCTGCAGATCCCACCCACCCATCAGTCAAAGTCATGAGACTAATTTCTTTTTGCGTCATTAATTCCTATAATTATGAGCTTATTCACACCCCAAACAGTGGATCTCTGTCAACTCTTTTCATGTGTCTTTTAGTGATTGCAGCAGTTACATCTTCTGACTGTGCTGTAGTGAAAACATATTTCTGACTATGTGCTGTGTTTACCATATCATTTCATCTATCCTAAGTTTGAAGTTTGTTTATCTACTGTGACTCGCAAAAGTATTCACACCCCTTAACAATTCCCACATTCTGTCACATTAAACGGCAACACAATTGAGAAGTTGACCATTAAGAAGTGGACCTCCATAATTTTCTACATTCCCTGACAAAAATGTTCAAAAAGTTGGCCATTCATTTGTATTCTGACACAGTTTAGTCAATATTTTGTACAACCACCCACTGCTGCAATTTCAGATGACTTTTGGGATGTTTGCACCAGCTTATGCATGAGATCAGGAGGAAGAAAGTTATTCTTATGCTTTCATGTAAACCATTCTGGTGAAACTTTGGCTGTTTTTTTATGGTTGTAATCTGCTGTAAGGTCAATATTTGGCCCAGTCTCAAGTTCTTTGCAGTTTTTGATAGGCGTTCTGAAGAAAAGCTATCCCACAGCATGATGCTGCCACCACCTTGTATAAAAATGGGCATATTCTGTTCATGGCGATTTTCAAGGATGTCTGATTCAAAAGCCGCGAGTAAAGATGCAAATCACACTTTAATGTTTCATCTCTAAATCGTGTATCACGTAACTTTCATTTCATGATCATTTCAGATCCAAATGAGGTGCATCAAAGTTTGACGGAATGTGAAAAAGCCTGAATATCAAGAGGTTTTAATTGTTCTTTGAAGAATTTAATTTATTATACCTCAGTATTTTTAGAAACTTGAGGTCTAAATTTGAAAATACAACTTCACGCAAAGTGTTATCTGTGCTTAACACTTTGTTGCTGCTTTTTTATTTTTTAATTTTTTATTTTAAAAAGACAGGGCTTAGAAATTTCAACAAGCAGTGACAACTCTATTTATTACTACTACATTTGTGTAAAATCATAAAATCTCCTTGGCATATATAAGATTTAACTTCATTATAGCACTTTTTTATCTACTTCCAAACTGCAAATGAATTATTTACTTGTATCAAATTACTTTGTTGAATTTTCAAGACATAATTATTGGATTAAAGGATCTTGAATGTCTGAAGATCAAACCGTGATAAAACATCCCCAAGTCAAACAGTAAATAGCTGGAATGCTTCAGGCGGTTTAAACTTTTGCCTTTTTTTCAGGCATATTTTCTTCTCCTGTGTGTTACAGCACATGGCTCTCATAAAAAACGAGAGTTAAAATCACTGATGATTATAAATGTGGGAGAAGACTGGCCAAACACATGGTTTAGCTCTGACCATCCCCCTAGTTCTCACTGTCAAATAGGGGGGTGAGCAGGATTCCTGAGTTGTCTGGCTTTGACTTCAAAGAGAGAACTGGGAGTTATAAAAGGGCTCTGATAACAGTGGAGGCTCCGAACCCTCACTGCTAACTTCTCGAAACCCCTCCCGCCGTTATTTGGGGGATGGGATGGATGACAGAGTGACAGAGGCGGTGAAAAAAAAGCATCCAGGCGACCAATATGTCCTTAAATCTTCCAAATAAAGCAATCATTTTCATTTAGGAGATTGTGACTGCTTCTCTGTGCTGTAAAAAGAAATAACAACAGATCAAAGGACTGAAAGAGCTGTTTAAATATTGATATTACTGCAAACCATGATTCAAGATTGTAGCTGGAAGGCTGCCCTCTCCGTGTGATCCTACTGTCTTCTTAAAGTTTGGTTTAAGGAGACAAAGCCTGTGGGATTTAGCAGGATAACTTGACTCACTCTGGCTACAGTGATTTGGCTTTTGACACCTCTATGCAGGTGTTCGACATGACTTTAACCTGCTCACACACCTGGTGTAATGTCAAAGCTCCACAGATGAAATGAAAGCATAAAAATACCACGAAAAGTCGGTGAATATGCAAAATTGCTTCTTACTTGTGAAGGAAAAATCTGCGTTAAGGTTTAAAGGGATATTTGAGGATTTTTTTTAAAGTTAGGTCTTCTGAAGGTCTTTATAAGTAACGGATCCCTTTACTGTTGTAGACATATGTCATATCGCAGAGAATAGAAATGAAGAAATCCTCAACACAGTGGAAGGTTAACATTGTACATATTCATGGGATGCATTGCTATATTAGTGGCTGTTAAGAAGCTGACCTTCTGAGTTTTTATTCTGAAGTAATTAAAGAAAACTGATTCATTACTAGTGTTAGAAATATCTAAGAGTAAATTCTTTTTGATTTTCTGACACTTTTTGAGTTATGACAGGAACGATTAAGGCCCTATGTATAATAATAATAATAATAATAATAATATTAATAATAATAATAATAGTAATACTTTTACCATCAATTATCGCTTTGGTCAAGTCTGTAATATCCTCATTCCAAATTTTCCACTTTGCAATTTTTCTTTGGAAGATGTCACATATTTTGTGTTTTTCCAATTGAAAAGAAAGCAGGAGTTTGTGTAAAAAAAAATAAAAATACATAAATAAGAAAATGCATAGCAATTTTCATATCTATAGTAGGTAAAAATATTTGATGCCAGGCTATTTTTCTAGCATTTTAGGCCAATGCTAGAAAGTATAACTAAGGTGCCTCAAAGGTAAAGAAAAACAGCAGCTTTTTCAAATACAACTTTTGTGTTTTTCTGAATGGACTGGTTTTAAGATGATACGAGCCTTGTATTGGTCCCTCTCAGAAAACCTGTTAGGTTATTTTCCAATCGTGGGACAACCTAGTCTGGATTTACACTCACCAAAGACACTAAGAGAGATTACAGAACTTCACTAAAAATACAGACTGTTCCTTAAAGTGTTTCCCCTTTAAAAGCAGCGACCCAAAGCTAACATCCTTGAGGAGCCAAATATTGACAAGTTAATTCATCTTTTCTGCACCACCTTTTGTTCCCAAGTTTACCAAAAAGTTGGCTGGTGATGTGGGAGTGTGTCAACATTTTAAGTTCCACAACAAAGGCCTGCATTATTCCTCTTTGAAAGGTAAATGATATCTCCCTCCAAGTTAAAAAAAAAAAATTCAAGAAGGGATTTAATAATGTGCCAAAAGTTCAAAGACGTTAATTTATTTTGACTTACAGTGAGTCGCATGTTACTTAACCTTTAATATTTAATTAACTTTAAGAGCATAGTTCCCATGCAGCCTACTAAACTAATTGTACTCTAATGTTTTTTTTAGAATTCATTTGGAATCTGTGAATAAAACTTTCCCTGCGTATAAAATCCCCTTTCAGTGATCCTGTTCAAATAGTTGTTTAGCTTGGACACTTTACTGCTGGGCTTTTTTTAAGACATGTCTTCTAGTTGCCATGCTAATTTTCAGGTATCTCAGTGCGATTTGAATCTGATCCTGGGATATTTGTCAAATTTGAAAACTACAGCACCTGATGTATCTCTATTTCTCAGCTGTATGTATAAAACTGTGATCATTCTTAGTTTGCAGTTGTGCATGCATGGGATGCGATCTTGTGGCTCTTTAAGTACTTCAAGGCTTCTTTTATGAAATATTTTTGTCAGCAACATTTAAATTTATATATTTATTTTTTTGATTTTGACTCATCTAACACCAAAAAATGGGAAAGAAGCTGTTAGCTGAGGCAGGGAACAATACATGGTGGAGAGGAGACAAAAAGGTGTGCTCATATATGTTCTGCTTTTGAAGAGACTTGAAGGCATTTGGAGAGTTTGTTTTTTTCCACCTTTTTTCCTTCTTTTCTGTTTTTTTTTTTTTATATTTGGCTTCACAAGAAGGCGAGCTGTGAGCCTTCATCTCTGAATGAAAAGCATGTGGCTGGCATCCAGAACAGCGGGGTCTTTCAGCACGGCCCCAGCAGACATCTGTTTCTGGTTTGTACAGCAAAATCCTGGAGCAGGGAAGTGGGGCTGTGGTGGGAAGGGGGTGGTTGGGGAAAGGGAAGGAAAAGCGAAGGGAATAAAACTAGAACTGGGGTTAGGGTGTTTTTTTTGTTGTTTTTTTTTAATGTTCTTATTTAATAGTTTTACAGGTAGGTGGATGAGGGCCTCATTAAGATTATCCACTGACCATTAACCTCCTCTCACCTTGTCTACAGGTTCAATGAATGCAAATGAAGCACTCTTATGATCTTTTGGTGCAGACAGTCTGTCTGTGGGTACAACATCTCCTGGTTGTGTTTGACACCTCTCACAAGGTGTGAGATGGTTCATGCCTGCCTTTTTTTTCTTGCGTTTAATTGTTTCAGCACGTATTGCCTTTAAAAGATCAGGTTTCTCTGTCCAAAACGTCTGAGTGAAAAACCGGCTGGGTCCGGGGGCCCGTCTCTAATGGAGATAGATGTTAGAACCCTCAGAGAAGATTAAATGTTTAGTTTGTCTGAGGATATTTGTGCTTTTGGAATGCTTCTGAAGCAATTTACTCTCTTTTACTGTGGCTGGGCAGTGCTCATTAAAATACTCACCATCCAATATAGTTAACAATCCATCTGAACCTTTTAGGAATTACTAGAACAACGATGTACCAACTGGTTTTATTGATGCTTTAAACCTGGTCATTTTTACTGAGACCTTTCTAGAAAAAAAAAATGCTAAAAGTTAAAAATATTTCTTAATTTATCTTGTCATGGGAATCATGATTTTCTGTTCTGTGCTGAACTTCTCTCTTCTGTGTTGTACAAGCTTGTATGGCCAGATAAAGATACCAATGTATTGAAGTCGCTCCTGTTTAGTTAGCATTGCTAATAACCTCTGTTAAAGAAGCTATGAAAGGGTTAGGTACATTGCCTTTCACAAGTATCCATACATTAGAACTTTTTTCAGTTTTGTGAACCACTGACCTCAATGCATTTTAATGGGATTTTATGTAGTAGATTAACACTGTAGCACATAATTGTGAATTGAAAGGAAACTGTTATATAGTTTTTAAATTTCTTTTTAAATAAAACTGAATAATGAGACATGCCCTCTTTACTTTGACACCCCTGAACAAATCCATTGCACATACTTTCAAAAGTCACACAACTTAAAAACAAAACAAAACAAAACAAAACAAAACAAAAAAACTCCACTTACTTAGAGTTTTATAAAACAACACCCAAAAGCTTTGGAGATCAGGCAAGAAGAGCAAAAATCAGGAAAGCTGCCAAGATGCCAATACACTAATTATGTGTGCAGTATTTGTATTTGTGCTGTGACTGCAGTCACATGCAGTCACAGCCATACAATTTAGATTTGCATCTGTAATTGCAGCAAAAGATGTTTCTGTAAAGTATTTGCAGGGGCATTGAACATATACATGTATGGCATACTTTTAAGACTTTATTTATAAAGGAGAAAAACAAAATCTTAGCATTATTTCCATTCCACTTTACACACATTTGCAACACATTTGTGTTGGTCTATAATCTAAAATCCTAATAAATACATTGATGCTTCTGGTTGTGTCTACAAAATAGCAGAGAATAGTTTGCAAGGCACAGACTTGATTCAAATTAGATCAAGTTTTTCTTCATAGAAAAGGTTAAAGTGAAGTTTCAGCTTCAGATCTGATTCCACTTTTTAGGTTAACTGTAATTATCAGTTTTGTTATTGTGCTTTTATAGGAAGTATTGACTTGATTAGAGTCACTCTGTCCAGAAAAAGCATAATCTAGCTCAAAGACACACCTATTCTGTCATCTAGGCTGCATTAAAGAAATGTTCTGAGTGTATTTAATGACATGTATTTCCTAACAGAGATATTTCAAAGAGGTAACAAAAAGCAGCACTGCCACTGTTGCCTACTTCTTTTATTGTCCGACCTGGGCCTTGGCCTCTACAGTAACTGTCTTTTGCTGGCTGAAGAAGAAAAATAAAGTAGTCTGTCTGAAATGAGTAAAATATTTCATCAACACAAGTGATGCAACAATGGTAGAGAGTTTCCAATCCAGCAGATGCAAAAAATATGAGCACTCTAAGCAATCCTTATTATGAAAAATATTGTATTTTTTTTTTTTTTGTCATTGGATGGCAGAATCAACTAATCTATTGCCACAGATGCTTTCTCTCATATTTCATCGAATTAAAAAGAGGGACCAAGCTGAGCAATGTACCAGACTGATCCTTTAAAGCTGCATCATTGCATATATATGAGTTGCCTGTAAAGTTCAAAAAATTGTTTTAATGTGAATGGGAGATAAAAGTATTATGGACATTTTTGTTTAGTAGTGTCTTGGTTATTAATGGCAAGTCACACCAAGGAGGTGATAATGTTTTAGGCTTGGCTAATCAAACCTTTCTGATTTGAATTTGAATGCAGCATCAGCTCTCGAATCTAGCTACTTTCTAGAACTTTAAAACATTCACGTTAAATCATAAAGTCATCTCAAATTGATTGGACAATTGAGTAGTATGGAGAAGGTGGTGTGCTGCAGTGCCTAAGAAACAAATACAGCTCTTAAATATGATTCAGTTGGAACTTATGTAGGCATACTCCAGCCACTTAAAAACTACAACATTTATTGTCGGTTTATGCTGTATTTATTGCTTATACTATCAGTCAATATGATCATTGTTGTTTTTCTGTTTAAAATAAGAGCATTTGAATGATGCATGTCTTTTTTTTTTTTTTTTTTTTGTAAATGCTGCGATACATTGAAATGGTGGAATATTAACCCAAAGTTTAAGAAAGTCTTACTGGCTCTTGGTTAATTTTATTAATCTGTCCTGACACAAGGCACACTCTTAAATAATTGAATATAAATAATTGTACCCATATGAAAATTATGTGCTAAGCTCGGTTAACATATTTTCATATTTATACCGAACTGAAGGTTTGCTGCTTCACTTTGCAGCCATTGCTCGAAACGTAAAAAAATTTAACATTTCAAACCATTTTAAAGCTACCAGGATGTCAGATTATGGTATAGATAGTTTGACTGTGTGAGCTTTATATTCCATAATAACAATCATGTGCAACTCGAGTGTGCATTGCATACAGTTATGGTCTAATGTGTCCAGAATAGTAGGCAGTCTGGAAAACAAACATAATTTGGCTTTAAACATCGTATGTTGCTGCGCTTATAAAAGTATGTATTTGTGCCTTGATGTGGCTGTCATAAAACATGTAGCATCCATCCTCCTGGGCAGCTTCAACATTGCTTTCTGACAGTCTCTTTTGGTTTGATGATATTGTCACAACAGCTGTCATGCCATAGAAGAGCTTTGTTCACACAAAGCTGTTAGATTTAATGAAATAAATAGATGGGTTTTTTTTTCTCCTGCACCTCAAACCAGAACAGAATTTAATTAGGTGGGGAAAAAAAGGACCCATACAAGATTTAGAACTGTTACAGCGTCTATCTTCAGACACAGAAAATGAAGCTGTTGCCTTTAGATAGCTCATCCCCATCAACGCTGCTTTGAAGTCACTTACTTCTTGTCGTTGCTTTCATAATATTTATGAGATGTCTGTTTGCGCACTTCAGAGAGATCTGTGCAGCTTCACAGGAGCGGATGACAGCGAGTCTTGAAGCACTAACATGTGAATAGCTCGACTTCCAGGCTGGAATCCATCCCACGCTCTCAGCGACACTTGCGTGCCCCACATCTGCTTGGTCACTTAGGATGGCAGGTGGTTCTCACCCCCGCTCAACCCGGGTCAGCGTGCCTCTGGCTGTCCGAGGCAACCCCATCATAGGCTAACGCCGGTCTGTGTCTTTGACGTTTGCTCCCTGCCAAGAGAAAGAAAATACCTGAAGCTGGACTCCAATGCTTAGCGCTGACATTTTTGGCAAAGGCTGCTGGATTCAAGTCTGTGTTTGATCTTGTGCACTCGAAGCCAAGTAAAACACCAGGAGACTTAAAGGTTATTACTTTTTAGTGTGTCAGGTATGTTTCCATATAAACCTCTGTTCTTTTCCAAGTGGACTTTATTTCACAAGCCTTAGAGCTGCTGGGGGAATAGAATGTTTTTTCAGTCATAGTTGTTTGTTTGTTGTGGGATTGTATTCTTCCTTTGTACAGTGTTAATTTTAGCTTCATAATTAGTGGGAATAAATCCTAATATAGGCCAAAGGGACAACAGAGGAAGCTTTTAAAACCATTAAACATGATCAGACGAGATATTGTAGATACGCTTCCTTTCAAGATGCTGATTTTTAACATTTTTGTGGACTGAAAAAGCCTGAGGTTTTGCTTGTTTGCTCAAAGAGAAGCGGGGATTCCACTTTTGCACATGACTGATCCATTGAATTCAGCAAGTGGAAACCTGAGGTTGGGTCAGACGTTGACCAATGTACACATTACAGTATACAACCAGAAGAAACTGAACCTTTTCATCCCACAGAGGGGGGCTTAAAGCTACAAGTCAGACTTTAGCATAATTAAACATAATAATAATTTAAACACTAGTTAACATTTCACTCTGTTTTCTGTTTCCTCAATTTATTGTACATTTTAATTTCATAAAAGATTAAATCTACTGTCGCCAACAAAAAACCCCCATACCTTTTCCCCCTTGTGACATCACAACAGGCGTGAGGCAACTAATCATAGCTCAATTTGAGCAGCCAGCCAGTTGTATTTTGTATGTTTGTTATTTTTTCTCTTCATTCATGTTTCTTGTAATGACTTGTCGATGATGAACACTGTTCCCCTGATCAGAGATATATTCAACTCCCATCTCTAGAAAAGCTGGACTCTGGGGGAGGCTGAGGACGTGGAGTCTGAATGGACCGTGTCTCTCGCTCTAATATCTGTCTGCCCTTAGCTGTGGTCATAAAGTCTGTGGTGCCAGTCCCTGAATCTGTTGTTGGACACCAGCAGTAAGGGATGCCGTCAAGATGAAGAAGTTGTCCTACTGAACTGACTGGCTTGTGGGACTCCTGAGGCATCCAATAGGTACCGGTGTGGTCTGTGCTGGTGGAGAGGCAAAGACAAGGACCAGGGAGGAATAGTGCCTTTGGACTGGTAGACTGGGGTTGCAGCTGGTTCCTGGCTACTTGGAGGCGAGTCCGGCTGGAAGTTGAACTTTGGCTTCAGGAGGATCAGCTGTGCCATCACGGCCGCGGTTGCACAGTTCCATTGTGGTGAAGAGTTCTGAGCCCATCAGGTAAGGCTCTCAATGTAATGGTCAGTCTACATTCCTATCCTCACCAGAGGTCATGAAGTTTGGCTCCTGACCAAAAGAACGAGATCCCAGACACAAACAGTGTGGCTGGGCTTTCACTTTGAGACAGAGTGAGGAGCGCGGCCATCTAGGAGGGGCTTGGAGTAGACCCACAATGCCCCCTAGTCACTTCCCTTGGGACTTTAACTAGGCCCCTCCAAAACCCTCTCATTTTTTAGCACCTAAAATCGTGAAGCAGTGATGGGAATACTGCTTTTCAAAGAACTGTATGCATTAGAGCATATGCCCCGAGATGACATGCAAACAAAGCAGAGTTCACTTGTTTTGTTTTTAGTGAACATTTTAAAGGAAAGGTGTGAAGTCCTGCTGTGGATATCTATACTTCATTACCCAGTTTTGTAAATCTATCATCGGTGTATTTAAGTTTTTGAAAAAAAAAAAAAAATCCACAGTGAATATTCTTAAAGTATGACACATACTACAGATTACAGCTTCCTGTAGGCTGAAAACAAAAGGTTAGCCATAGGGTACCTGTGGAGAGATCCTGTTTTTGTGAGTCAACTCAGTTATACTTTTCTGTTTATGCAAAGTTTTTGTCTTGTTTTTAACTTCTTCCTTGCATCTGCTGTATTATGCAGATTAAGCTTTACACTCATTCTTACACACTCTTGCAATATATAGTCAGCATTACAATGAAGGCTTATTCAAACGGACGCGTTCTGATTGCAAAGAGAAGCTCAAAAGAATTGGAAATCCTGACAGAAATGTGTTCACAAGTGAAAAGATTTCCCCCAAGATCCATCTTCCAGCTCTCCATTTTCATATGCAGAATGCCATTTCTTGAGAGATATATCAAACTCAACCAAACCCAGACCCCTGAGGAGTTCGCCTCTCTGTTCTGCTCTGAGCAGATCCTTTCCCTCTTTGGGACCCCAAGCGCTGCACATGTGTAGGTATCGCTGTTACTCAGCTCATAAAACGATACAGTCACATCTGAAAGTGGTTAGCTGCTGAAACACACTGCTAGGTGCTTCAAAGTTTGGACCTCGACTTCTGCAGACAGCACAGACTGGGACTTCCTCAGGCACAAAGCAATTCCCCACAGCTTGGGTATGGCTGCAAAAAACTTGCTTTTGTTACACAAACCTGTTCTCTCCATCAAAACCTTCAACGGGTTTCCACTACAGCGGAAGTGATTATTTTTGTCATGCATGGTGACCTACAGGAAAAATTTAATGATTCTTCATATGTGCTCAGAAGAAAATAAAATTGTTCTCATAATCTGTGATGATTTTATAGCCCAACACCTTTTGTGTTCTTTCTACATGTGACAGGAAGGGAGGGAGAGGATGAAACGTTCCTGAAAGAGGCCTCTGTTCTCATTTCCTCTGAAGGCAGCCCTCTTTTCTTCCACCCTCCCATTTCTTTCCTGAGCCCCATCCACTTCAAAAAGCTGACCTGGCCCTGTGTGCTGTGTAACATGTTTACCTAAAGGCTCATTTCAAATAAACAGCACCTCTCCTTGAAATGCCTTCCCCCCTCACTGGGAGCCTTTCAGAGACACCATTTGGTTACAGGAGATACATCACAATAAGGACCCTGTCTTTTAAAGCTTGCCATTCTTTTATTATATTGCAGAAAATATGATTACTATGGAGAAAAGGCTTAAAATAAACAAAGACTCTCAGCGAGTTTGAAACTTTCTCGTAACAACAGCAAAATTCACTTGTATTGTTGCTCAGCAAGATTTTCCTTTTTAACCAGCACCCACTTCTTTGTGTTGATAGGGGCCTGGTTGATCCTATCACTTCAAAGATGCCAGTGTATCAGAGTATTTGAACTTTTACCCCCACTGTCACATGCTTTGCTTTGAGAACTCCTGGTAGCACCTGATTATCTCATAGCGCTTAAGGTCTTACTGCACATCAGCACTCTCTTCTTTTTTGATCCCTAAATCCTCTTTCAATAACTTCTTATCAGATGTCAAGGGTCCCCCAAGTGAAGCGCTCAGAGACACTCTGTATGGGCTCTGCCAGGCTTTTGGCTTTGCGCAAGAGATAAGATAGGGTGCAGAAGGAAACCAATGCAAATGTATTGCAACCCATGTTTAAGCCTGGACTCTTTCCCAGACTTGTAGACTTGGTTTTCATAATTATGGCTGCCAAAGCAACCGTTTTGCTGCTTGCTCTGCTGCTGCTGCTGCTGCAAAAAAAAGTGAACTGCAACTGGAGGTGGGGCTGGGCTGAGCTTCCCTCCGTGCCGTAGCCTTTTGATCCTTCTTGCGCCATGGATGAATTACGTTTCAGAATTTCACACTGGGGAACAGTGTTTCAGACGCACAGTTAGTCTGTCAGGTTTCTTGAAGTACTCACATTTGAGCCTCAATCTGAAGAAAACAAGCACATAGATTTTTTTTTTCTCAGTGATTTTTATTACTTTCTTCAAATTCAGAAGTTTACATACACTTTGCTAACTATGTCTTTATGCTCTTTTGGGAAAGCCCAGAAGGTGATTTAATGGCTTTTGTAAGCCTACAATAGATTAAGTTAAACATTTTTGAGTTAAATGGAGGCACATATTTTAAGGCCAAATCTCAAACACTGCTTCCTTGTGTGACATCATAGGAAAATATAAGACTTTCACAGGTCTAGATAATCTTTACGTATCATTTTCTGATGCCACCTTTATATGTTTGAACAATTTTACTCAAGAATAAACACCATGAGAATGTTCCTCCATCTTAATGTTTAGGAAAGATATGATTATTTGTCGCAGAGATGAATGTGAAGACATAGATGATGGTTGAAGTTGGTTGAAGATTGCCTTAATCAAACTTGTACCTTTATGTGTTGAAATGTCATTCAGACTGGAAGAAGTCAATACCCCAAAAGCATGATTTTGTCAGGGACAAAACTGTATTTTTGGAGACATTTTCTATGGTCTGATGAAACCAACAGTTAAGTGTTTGGTCATAATGACCAGCTTTACATGGAGAAGAAATCTTGCAAATCTGAAAATGCCATCCCACGTCAGAAGTACTTGGGGAAGCAGCAACAAATTGTGGGGATATTTAGCTTCTTGAGGGATTGCTGCACTTCCTAAAAACAGATGGCGTCATAAGAAAAGAACATGTGGAAATAATGAAGCAACATCTCAAGACATCAGCTAGGAAGTTAAAGCTTGGGTACAAATGGGTCTTCCAGATGGACAATAACCTCACTTATAATTCTAAATTAGGAACAAAGTGACTTAAGGACAATAAAGTCAATGTTTTGGAGGATCTCAAAGTTCTGATCCTCAGTCCCATAGAACATTTGTGGGCAAAACAGAAAAAGTGCTTGTGTGAACTAGAATGCCTACAAATCTGGCTCATCTACGCCAGTTTTGTTAGGAGAAAAGGGGGTGGAAATTCTAGCAAACTATTCTTAAAAGGTTGTGGAAGAAAACTTGTAGCATTTCACACAAATTTTAAAGTTTTAAAGACAATTATACCAATGGCAAAGAAAAAAATATGAAAACTTCTGAATTTGAAAAAATCTATAAAATGTCCTTTCTCATTATTTAGCAAGTACAAATGATTTTTAACTGAACACAATGTCACAAAGGTGTCTTGGAATGAAAAGTTTTGGAACAAAATCATGTAGTGTTACACCTGTAAAGTAAATGTAACGTTTTGGATTATAAACATTTAAAGATTTTTCACTTGCCTCAATTTCTGAAGTAATTTATTTCGTCCATGGCCTCATACTCATGCCCTTGTTTCTTTTTGAATATTGTAGGCCTTCAAGTAGCTACATGAATTTTACCCTCCATCTCATCTGTTCCTCTTCAACTTTTAACTTGGTTCCCATTTCATGGGAGGTTGCACCTAAAACACCATAGCATGCTCCATCTTACATATCCTGGCTGCCTTCACATTAGTTTAAAAAAACGTGAAGTCTCCTCGGCTTCCTGAGCACAGCGGGGGTGTATTTTTAGGAATCCTCAGGAAAACACTTGGTGTTGACCCTGTGATGACCTGCTGTCCAGTTCCAGGCGTGTGAGGAACTTCACAGCCTGGAATTAAGCCTGTTCTTCCAGTGTTAGGAATTCTCGTGGTCTCCGAGATTGACAACGCCTGTTGGCTGGAGGAGACAGACGTACCTGACTGTCAGGGAGAGTTACACAACAGCAAAGAGAGAAAGGATATTAAAGGTATGCAGACGCTTTGAACAGGCAGACACAGCTTCCCCCCCTCCCTCTTTATGCCAGAGTCTAGATATTCAGTGTCAAAAACTATGCCACAGTCTAGGGAGCCAAGACATTTTTACCCCGAACAGGATGGCCACAAGCCTCAAATTCTTCATAATATAGAGGAGCAGTACCATTTATGCAAACAAGCGGTGTCTGGGGACCTGAGGTTTTGGCAGACATTGCTGGTTATAGTTAGGCTATAGCAGATGAGTTATTAGAGGCTCTGCTTCCTTTATGTGCTGCATCCTACTGAACTGCACTGTGTATTTTGGCTGCTTCTGTTCTGCAGCCCTGAATCTCCTTAAGGGTTCAATTCAATAATAGTACACTATAACAGTCATTCATCTCTGTTTCTCCAACATAACTCTTAGACGAATGTGTTGAGAGTTCATGCTACATTGGTGGCTCATTGGTTTTGGCTCTATAAGCGCCCCTTTTTGTGGTTACTTATATGCATCTGCACTTCCGCAGGTTGGTCATCCATAGGGAGCAGTAACTAGTGGAATGGAGAGTTATGGTTTTAAACCTGAACATGTCCTTCTCTTGTTTTAAAACATGTTAGGGAAATCAGTCTGAGATCTTTCAACAACACGGGTACCTTTCAAAGTGAGGAGACTGAAACTTATGGTAACACTTTATTTGAAGGGGTGTGCATAAGACTGACATGACACTGTCATAAACATGACATAACGTCTGTTATGAACATGAAGGAGTCATGAATGTTCATGACTGTTGTCATGAAGTGTCATTCGGTAAATGACACTTTTAATGCAAAGTTGTAGTAAAAGTTGCATTAAAAGACCATTAAAAGTAACTTTGCACTAAAAGTGTCATTATTTATCGAATGACCCTTCATGACATCAGTTATAGACATTCCCTTCATGTTCATAACAGCTGGAATGTCATGTCTATGATAGCATTATGCCAGACATATGCACACTCCTTCAAATAAAGTGTTACCAAACTTACTCACACACACAGGCAGATGACACTATTTTAGCAACCCAGTATATGAGTGAGTTCCAAACAATAATCAATTATTCATGTCGGCCAAATAATGAATCAAAATTCAGCTTGTAACTTCATGAATTTTCAATCATGTTTCAGTCACATTTCACCACATGTGACTGAAATGGTCAGTGTGTCAGTCACATGTGACAAATTAGTATGTTGGTATGTTTTCTTGGAAGGGAAATACCAAGTTATTATACAGTCCTTATCCCAGGGTTATTTTTTCTTTCTTTTTTTTTGCAATGACGCAACAAAAGCTCATGTATTTTTAAAATTACAAATCATTTCTAAAGCCCTAACAATACCCATAGTTGTGGTTTGTTAGTTAACTGAACAAACAGAAAAAGCAAACCAGGATTGTTTGCATCCCCACATCTTAGAGTGATTTTGAGCTTTTATTGATATTGTTGCCTTAAGACGACTTCATGTATTTAGGCACTTTTTGCACTTAAACTGTTTATAGTGTCATAACATTTCCTGTTCGATGAGGCTGTCTTAATCCTGAAATTTCTTCTAGGAGGAGAACCTACAGCTCCAAACAGATCCTGAGTCTGTGAGCAGAGCTAAAAAATGCATATTATTGAAACATTTATAACAATGGATATCTCTTTTTTGTTTTGTAAAATCACAATCTGAAGATTCTCTCTCCAAATCAATAACGTCTCAAGAGTTCATGTCCACTTGATGGCATTTTCAGACTCCGTGAATATCAGGACAGGGACACCTCTGCACTAAACACTTTAAACACTCTAACCATGCGTTCATTGAGGGTAAAACATTACAACATGACATAAAGCTCACAAGTTGATTTAGTAAAATACCCAATTTAATATTTTGGATTAACAAGATAGATAAATAGCTGGGCTGCTAGGTGTTGTAGTCATTTGCTCTGTTGAAGGTTCCTTGTCATGGCCTTTCTACATGGAGCTAGTATTTTCACACTGTGAATGTGTGGATTATCTCTGGGTACTCCGGCATTCTCCCATAGTTGAAATATGCATGTTAGCTTAAGTGGACTCCCTAATTAGCCCTTATATATATGTGTAAGATACATATATGGGCCGATTTTGCTGATTGTGGTGGGAGTTCGTCCTGCAACCGGTGGGTTGCTAGTTCAGTCTGTCCTCTGTTGTCGTGTCCTTGGGCAAGACACTTGACCCACTTTGCCTGTTGGTGGTGATAAGAGGGCCTGGTGATGCCAGCCTCACCTCTGCCAGTGTACCCCAGAGAAGCTATGGCTACAATCCAGTAGCTTGCCATCATCAGCATAAAAGTAGTTAGTCTATTACTATTGAATGTTAGTAATGGAGAACAACTACTGTAACATGCACAACCCATGTAATACCAAAATATTAGTGAGAAAATGTCTACAGCTTCACAATATCTCCTTACATACCCAGGATTTCTATGTCAGAGAGGAAACTAACCACTTGTTACAAATAAAAGAGTAAAAAGAGACTAAAAAAAGAACATTATTGAAAACAGATTGTCTATTAAACTTTCTCTAACATATACAAAAGAGCAGATGGTACATAATGACTGGTGAAAATGCCTCACTTGACCCATGTCATTTAGTATTATGGGGATACCTGGGTTAAAATGGCACTGCTTATAAATTCTAAGACTTGTCACCACTCTTCCATGCTGACGTGCAGCTGTCCTTCCCCAACATGGTTTGTTTACATTTCTCAGTCACCCACAAGAGCTGTGTAACGCCTCTCGCTCCCTCCAACCTCTGACCGCAGGGCCTCGCCCCTATGATCTGCCATGGCTGCTTTTCAAAGCTCTGACTCAAATCTCTTGCAGCCCAACAAAATGAGTGATGAAAACTGTGGTGTCAGGGGTTATCTCACAGGTGAGAACAATTATAACTGACATCTCAATGCTCGACAGCCAGCTGGAAACCCGATGCTGACGACAGCCGAGAGGAAAAAGCGGTCTAACATGTGAGAGCGATGTCTTGAAATGGTTTATACATTATGGAAGTAGACAAAGCAGTGTTTATCAAGCTTGTTGACCGTGACAGTTCCAACTGTTGGTTTATGCTAAACCTCTGCCAACATGGGATCTGATCCCTTTCATTTCTCAGATGAATGTGTGCAGAAAGTAACTACTTTTGGACCGTAACAGGATTGGGTTATAGCCACCTCACCCACAGCCTGGCAATCTGGCATCCTCTATGTTGTTTAAAAGGCCCGTGGAATGTGGAACAAATCCCCTCAGCTTTATCGGCCTGGACGCACTCCCCATTGGCTCCCACTGAGAGCCGGGGGCTTACAGAATTTCACGTGGAGGCCAGAAACAGAGGAACATCCTTTTTGGGTCCCCCTGTGGGCTTTGATATGCCATCAGCTTGTTCCACTCACCTCTTTCTTGCTGTCAGATTGTGAATGTGCTCACGGTTGGTTGGGCATGCATTTTTTGTTTGGTTTTGATGAATCCCTGTTGTGTGGTGCTGTGAAAGAGTTTTATCACAGAAAAAAAAAAAAGTATAAATGTGTGTAGAATATTTGCATTCTTACAGGTTTTTTTTCATTTAAATGACAAAGATAAGCATTTTTTAAAAGATGATTTCATTTATTGAAAGACGAAATATATCCAAACCAACCTGAACCTATTTGGAACTACTTTTGCCCCCCTTTATTGAATTATCAATTAACTCTAAATAGCCACAATTTTTTGTTCATTTTCACTAGCCACTCGCATACCCGATTGATACCAGATTTGAAGAATGAAAAATCACCTAAAAAGAACCTATCTGAAAACATTAAGGTTTCAAAAATAACACGTTTTGTTGCAAAAGCAGATGAGGAACTAAGTAATTGACACATATCAGTCCAGAAAGGGTCACAAAGAAACCACAGTTAGAGCCAATCACAGAACCAAAAAAAAAGCAAAACACACACACACGCACATGCACACATGGCAATGTGTGACACAAAGTCTCATATTGCCAAAAAAAAAAAAAAAAGAACACCTTGATGATCCCTAAAACTTTGGGAAAATATTATGGGGACTGGTGAAGCAAGACAAAACTCAAGCTTTTTTAAGGTGCACATCATATTGCATCTGATGTGAAGTTAAAACAGTACTTCAGTACAAGAACATCATAGATGGCGGTGGGTATTTGGCGCTTCAAGATCTGGATAAAGTTCTGAAAAAAAAAAAAAAAACAACTTCCACCCATCACTGTGTTAAGGTAAAGGGCACTTGGGTTATGCATGAGCCAAAGCAGACCAGCACGTTCACCCCTGAAGGGCTTACAAAGAAAAAAATGAAGGTCTTGAAGTGGCCTTGTCAAAGTCTATGCTTTAAATCCAATTGAGATGGCACAGTCTGACCTGAAACAGGCCCTTTATGCTCCATAGCCTTCCACTGTGGTTGAATTAAAACAACTTAGGAAAGAAGTGAGCCAAAAGACCTCCACAGCGATGTTAGTTATCACACAAACGCTTGCTGGCAGTTGTTGCCACCAAAGGTGCAACAACCATCCAATTTCATCCATTTCCAAAAACAATGCATATTTAGCAGATTTGTTTGTTGCTGTAGCATTAGCATTCAGTAAGTTGGAACATACCTGAGTTATTTCAGTATAATTTGGCCTCTGAATTTAATGAACGACTGCTCATACCTGAATAAATCTGTCAATCTTTTGTGCAAGTGCTTCATAAAATGCATAAAAGATTTAGGTGTATTCTCAGTGAAGCATTTTTTTTTTGAAAATTAATACAGCAAAGACAGCCACAGCTTCCTTTTTATATCAGTTGATCAAATATATGAGTGATCTTTCATGCTGCCATAGCTTCATACATTTGCCTCATCTCGACTGGTGAGTTTTAGGAGTCATTGGTATGAACAGCATGATTCCTACGATAGCTGAATGTGAGACATCTGAGGGCATAGTGCTATGCTCCATTACATCAGGCTCCTATCAAAGCTCATTTTAATGAAGGCAGGCTGATTACAGCAGTGGTGACAGATGCAAGACTGTCAGCCAGTGATGCTAATCTTTGTTTAGGGCTTTCAGGAGGTCACAATCAAAGTTAAAGAGAGATCAGTGATCAGTGATTGAAGGGGAGCGGCTGACTTTTAACGGTGTGCACATAGACAGGCAAGCATGTTCATCTCTCACCACAGCTGTTGTTATAGTAGGACTGCATAGGCTTCATTTCAGCGATTCATGTTCTGCCAAGGGAGAGGTTCTGTCTCCTGCTTGACCTTAGAGAGCTTCCTGAAAGAGTCCTGAAAAGGTGGCCATATCTGGGCCAGCTCTGCTATGTGACACAGCTGGTCTTCTGGAGTGACCTCTTGCCCAAAGGTATAAAAGATACACATCTGATTAAATGTTATTTTTCCAATCTGAAACTCCAATTTATGTAGTCTTTTTATATAAAAAATCAAAATGTGAGCAAGCCATATTCTTAAACAAACAGAGGACATTTCACATTGTTTATATATGTTGGTCACTTATTTGTTAGTTTAATGTTTTAACCGTCATGGTAAGCTAGATCCATCTTGGTTTTTTTTTTTAACTTGAGTTGCAGAGATTTGCTGACTCTATGCTTATTTCCTGTAGAATAGAACCTACCGTACCATATCATACCCAGATGTTTCCAAACTCAATGTGTTCCAAGACAAACGGGTTAAAAACTGAAAAAGATGAAACAACTTTAAAATATTTTCAGCCTTCCTGTTGGCTGCTGAAGTCCAACTCTCTTTGTGACCAAACTGTGTTGCTTCTGTGTAAACTAGTCTTTCATCTCATTAGAACAAACCTTGTAACATAATGAATAAATCCCAGATGTGATAGACATGGCTTTGTAATGTACATATATGTACATTTTTGCTTTCTGTGACTTTATTGTTAAACAAACTCAGTGTTTAAATAAACAGCTCACATTGTGGAATCTTCACTAAATAACCTTTACGTTAAAGTTACAAAATAGAACTATTAAAATTCTTGAACGAGCATTCACCATTCAAGCTGAAAACCAGTCATTACCACACGCCACATGATTTCATATTATGCTAATATTTAAGATTTTGGAATACAAAAACTATAAATGACCAGGTACATTCAGTTCTCGCTGTTTCCAGAGATCATCTGAAAATCCCAAACATCTATTTCCACAAAAAGTAAGGAACTTTTAAGCCAAAAATATGAAAACTACACCACAGAAGGACAGAGATAGAAAAATGACAAAGAGAATGGGGTATTGGTTGTAACATAAGCAGCTTGTACTTTAGCTCTCTTGCTGGAGAAGAGGCATAAGTTGCCGCAAGTTGTTCATCTAATCTTCTTGCTTCAGAGCCCAAAATATTTTAGACAATGGCCCCTTCCCCCTCCATCCACCATCGTTTGCTCTGCCTCTTTCCAGCAGAACCGCTCACATCTGGTTTTGAGTCGAGGCCAGGTTGGTTTCAGCTGGAATGGAGGGTTTTTATTTCTCAATGGCCCCCGTCCCTCTCCAGTTTCAATCTCAGGAATGCACAAGAAAGTGACGCTTGTTTACGAATGGGTTTTCCTTTCTTTGTAGTAATAACATTTGGGTTCTGATTTTTCTTCACAAGGAACACCACAATAATTTCCAGTTAATATTGGGGTTGAGAAGGAATGCTGGTCTGCTGGCTGGTGGTCTTGAAGCCTTTTCCGGTGGCGCCCTCTGAAATTTAAGAAAACTCCCACTAATAGCTTCATAGCATTTACCTCCCAATGCTCCCTTTAACATCAAATGCAACAGAGAGCTTAGATTGTTGACCTGGTTTTCCTGGAAAAATAAAAAGGTGCCGATATTTTTGACAAAATAAATGAAGAGCAACCTTTACCCATGCTCAGAACTAAGCAGGAAAAAAAGACAAATTCAAAACTCCACAAAGAAGAAGGTCGGATCCTGTTTTCGTGTCTTTCCAGCATGTGTTTGTACTTTGATACGCGTTAAGACATCCGATCGAGCTGCCATATTTCCTCACCCAAGGGAAGAGGAGCTGTGTAAACAATATTAATGTTAGCCTTCGCTGTTTTTAAAAGTGCAATTTTCAAGTTGCATCATAAGGTCTGGAGCGTGGCCCTAAAGAAGTGTGTGCACTTATTTTTAGGGGGTGAGCCAGAGGGGGAGATGTGAGAACAAAGATGTGCAGTGTTTTCCAGAGGGAGGATGGGTGGTAGGCAGGGAGGGGGTGGCGGAGGTAGGGTGGGAGGACAGACTGCTGGGGGATGTCTGATGTCACCTGGTAGGGAGCTATGAAAGCTTCCCCTGGTTACCCTATCCCACATAAAAGTCTGGCAGAAGACTGAGGCTTAAGGGAAGCTTGGCAGAACGGCGGCATTAAACAGGAACAAACATCACTCACCTTTCTTTCTCTCTCTTATGTCGAGGCGTCGGAGAGGCAGATTGTTGACACAGAATGTTGTCACTGCATATTTCCAATACTTAAAAAAAAAAAAGACAATGGGGATCCAATACCTAATGTTTTTTCTTGAAGTATCTCCCTTAACATGTGCACATTTCAAATGTTTCTTTCACATCACAGCAATGATTTTAACCATACACATCTGTTAAGAAAAGAAAAAAACCAAAAAACAACCCTTTTGTTGTAGAATAGAGATTTGCGTCCTAAAGAGTCAGCTGTGATCTGATAGTGAAAAAATTAAAGCTGCTCAATGCCAGAAAGCAGTTAATTGCACATGTGGAGGGCAGATTTGATCCCTACACCGTGGGCGATGTGGAGGGAGATGTGTTTAGATGGTGAGCTGCAGACTGCGGTTAGGTACAGGCTGCTTTCTCATTAGCTCCACCAATGGATGTAATGAGCACAGAGGTGGGGCTGGTGCTATTGGTATGGGGACAACATGTGTTTGAAACAAACCCTGTCGGCCCCCTTAAAATAGTGTGTGGCAAGCAAAGACAACTTCTGCATCTCCTACGTTTGCAAAGAAGTCCTCCGTCTTTAATGCAACAATTTTGTAAAAACCAAATAAAAGTTGATGGATAATTCTTCATTTTCTGTTGGATTCAAAATCACTGCATACAGCATGTTTCGCCTCATTTATGTTTTATGATCTGTGAAAGAAAAAAGAAATCTGTGTCAGTTAAAATCTAAATCATCAGGTCAGATATCAAAGAATGGCAGAAATGACAATTCTTTAGCCAGAAAAGCATGATCAGTCCACCTCTGGAAACTCATGTCTTTAATTCAGCTGTGAACAGTTTGCTCTGCCACCTTATGGGAAATGAGGAAGGGAGGAATCAATGGCTGTTTTTGATGTTCCTCTGAGTCCTTACATACTGGCCTTCATTAGGGGGACTGCAGGATAAAAGGGAGGGGATAAAAGCTTCCAGATCAGAAGGAAAACAACAACTTGTCTGAGGAAACCACAAAAGATGGATGCTGTGAGTTTTGTGTATATAAATACACATTTTCTTTCTTTTTGTTTCAAGAATGTGTGCTTTATGATTTAGGGTTTTCTTGTTTATGACAGAAAAAAAAGCAGTTTTCATTTCTCCCAGGCTTTCCATACGTCTGAAAACACCAACAGATTGGTCCCATCTCCTAACTAGCATTCTCCTCTGCCCTTCTCCTCTTATCAACCTTGCTCCTTTATCAACTTTGTTCCTCTGAACTTCCCTTCCCTCCATCTACCCTTTTATCCCTCCTTCCCCTATCTCCTTCCTCCTGCCCATCTCCCAGGGGATCTGATGGCCGTCTGGGCCTTGACCTCCGAGACATATCAGACTGCCTCCCATTTAGCTGCGAAGGTCACGACCAGATTACATCCTGACGTATCGTCCTCTGAAGTCCAGAATAATCAGTCTTTGAGATTCTTAAACAGAACCACAGCAGGCCCTGGCGCTGTGATTACTCTGAGAGGCAGGGGGGGTAAACGGGGAGGGGGCTCGCTCACCTAAACGCATGCAGATGTTCATGCTCTCATGAACCTCGGCTCCGTCAAAAGGTACACGGAGTTCTTTTGTTTTCGAGCGCCCTGTCTGTTTTTTATTTGTCTCAATTCAGTGGGCCTCCTTGATTCAATCTGGTGCGATTTTATTTCAAAGCCTGCTGAGCAGCTTAGAGGAACGGGGAATGACGTAAATAAGTTGAATCATTTGTTGTTCAAATATTTGTGGTTTAGGGCCTGTGCTGCACTTAATTTTCATTGTTTCCACAATGCACTTGTAATTAAAAAAGCCTGAGTGTGTGTTGCTGCTCCCTCTGCGTGCTTATGCATTCGCACATGTGTGGAATGCTTTGCGGTCCAGTTTTATGCAAGATACGAATTATTCACAAATGGAAGAAGACCAGTTTTTCTTTCCATCCCTCTCTTCTTTCTGTACTGGTGTAATTAGTCAGTTTCATCCTATCTGCAAGGAAATTTCCATCTGGCATTCAGCATATTTGCCGCCCAGACCTCATTCTGTGGCTTGTTGCTCATAAGCCAAACTTTTTAGAGTTCAGCTGCTTAAAAAAAAAGCAATACAACAGAACTTTTTTTCTAAACTCTGGGTTTCCATCAAACACTTCTCAGTGGGTCTGTCATGTCAAACAGGATGAGAATAAACAGGTTGGCTGAGAAAGCGAGAGAGAGAGGATGCTCAGATGATGAAGTGCATCACAAGCTTTTTGATGGATGTGAGGGATCCATTTGAAGGGCTCAGAGGAATCTTGAAAGCTTGGCTTTGGCCGCACTCACTGCGTCCCAGACAGTGAAACACAATAAGCGTGCAGATGTTCAAAGTGTTGGCCGTGCTGGAGCCTGGAGCCCTCTGCCGCTCATCTGAGTAGGAAATGCTTTAGCTGGAACTGTTTGTTTTCTCTATGTCTGTGGTCTGAACTGCAGATTCGCTTACATCTCTAACCCCCTCTCTCCTTCTCTCTCCCATCCTCTGTGAATTTCTCTCCTCTTTTCTTTTCCCCAGGAGTTTCCGAATGCTGAACTGAAGGAAGGACAATTCACAGACCAACACTGTCCCCTTGAGGGTAGGCGGAGAAGACAGCTAGCCTATCAGATGTTTTATGACAGATTGTACCATTTTTGTTGGCTTGTCCCATATAGTTGAACAAAAATTGTAAAGTTGTGTTTTAAAGTAAAACTGCTCACTTTGAGCTGAGCACACAAAGCCTCATGGACTGCAAAAAGCACCGTTTAAAAGAAATCTTATCAAGAAAAGTAGATAGGCATCACAGACACAGCTAGTCATTCATAGCGATTAGATTGATATTGTGAGAGTCAAAGATTGTCTTGCATAGAAAATAAGGTTATCTCTGACTCTTATTTATTGCTTTTCTTTTGCATCGACAGTGATTCTTCCCCAGGAGAAGGCTGAGGGTTGTGAAAGCTACCTGCAGTACCTGCATTCAGAGGACGGAGAGAAGGAACCTGTCAGAGACGCCACCAAAAGTTCCGGGAAGAAACGCATTAGCGTCAATGTAAGAGTTAATGTGATCTGGCAGCATTTTCCCCTTGTCTGATCATTTTTGGATTGCAATCAGTATACTATTTCTCATCTCAGTAAGTGAGGTTGCAGCTGAAAAAACGAAGAATTGCTTTGCATGTTTCCGTAATTAAAATGTGATGATTATGTCTCTCTGTTCTGGACTTTCTAAATATGAATGCATAAGAAAACTTCTAACTCTATTTTGCAGAGTTAGGCAATCTTTCCTATTCTATAATGCACGCTTAATGAAAACCTTTGTTGCTGACTAAATAAAACCAGAACAAGCTGTACGTTGCTGCCCCCTGCTGTTTCAAATGCGGATGTGTCTTGCCGTTGGCATGCCTTTGGAGCATAATTACAGTGATGATGAGGAGGATAAAGAGCTACGCTGAACTGTCTGAGTGTTTGTGTGTATGAAAGAGAGACAAATATATA